>LTAE01007126.1:0-23612 GCA_001647135.1 Pontederia paniculata
GGTTATCCATCTGATCCTTTCATGTACTATATATAGATGTACAGTCTCATCAGAAATATACAGAAAACATTTTTTCATTCTACTCTTCTAACACGCTACACTACTTCTAATGGAGGAAGTGTAGGTTAAGCTTGCACAATCTCTTGAATTTCAACCTAAAAATATGTCAAAGATAAAAATAATATTAATTCATCTTTTCACATAAATTAAATGAAAAAGTTGTTATCAAACATAAATATCTTTCAATAGTCTCATGCTCAACAAGCTTATTATCTTTCTTGCGAGTTTCAAAGAATATAGTTGCAACAGCTGGAGGATTACCATCTTTACCTCCCTATACATAAACATTAAGATATCATTTACAAATGATCTCCAAAAGAAATATTATTGTTATCAAATTAATATCTGTTGATATGTGAGTTCTCTAAAAGGCGTGCTACCAACACGGTGTGGCATGGTTAACTTTGCTCTAATTTTTTGTATTTCTTTCACCTGCTTCTTGGCGTTGATATAAACAATAATGTTAAAAAAATATGATTATCATAAAAAAATTCTAGAGATGCAAATTATGATCATGATATATCAATAATCAAACCTTAAAACTTTAACTATTGAAATATTCTTTAACAAGTCATTCTGAATCTATTTTGTCTACTTCATCATGCACATTTTTCAAAGCATCTTGGATTGTTTAACATTTCACATATTTGTAGTGCAAGACTCCTGTCCATTTTTGCCATAACTCTTTCATATGCTTTAAGACATCCTCACGATGAATATGCATGTCATCACTTTTAAATTTTTCCTATAAAATGTATTAATACAATTAGTAAATTGAAATGCAACATACAAAAATAAATATAAAATAGAAAAAATATTACCACAATTGCAGCCCACATATGTTCTTTCTTTTCCCCAATAATTTCCTTCCATGCATGTACCCTAAGAGGGCATATCCTCCTATCAGGAACTAATATACCTAAGTGTCTTGAGAAATATTCATGATTTTCGTCAACAGCTCGATTGTTATAAAAGATAATATTCATATTTTTTCCAACAAGTCCGGAAACTTGCTTGCAATTATTCCTTCAACGTACTTTCTTTTTGTTTTGACCATCAACACCTATAACAAGTATATTATAAATATAACGGCATAGGCAATTCAATAATATTAGAAACTTCGATTCTTACTTGCTTCAATTCTTTGACTTTCTTGTGAAACTTCATTAGGTATGTTAGGATCAACATCTTCGAATGGACCATCATCTTCAAGTTGTTCGGATTCAAAGAGTGAGGGGTTAACATCATGTTCTAATGGATTATCCTCCAGCGCTTGTTCATAATCATATTCCAAGGGGCGAGCATTTGTTTGTGACATCCTTCGAATATCATTGATATGAAAACTTATTCTTTTATGAATCACAGGTGAAGTGTATTCAGACACTCCCAATGAGCATAATGATATTTTTTTCTCTCCCTCTTCCAAGAGCACCTGGTGCAATAAAATTTTGTTTTGTCACCTTTGAAGTTGATGGCAACCTTTTTCCGAAATTTGCAAAAGTCATATTTCACATATAAGAACAAAATTATAACCAAACTAGCATATATATATATATATAAAATGCACCTTCATCATTCATTTGTAGCATAATATCAAAAGTATCACGAGGTTGCACTTTTCTCACAACATACCAATCTTTGTTCGAAAGGCATAATCCAGAAACTTATGTACTCCAATTGTATAATCTTCATTAAGCCTATCATCAACAAGCTTCATCCATTGTTTATTAGGTGCCATACCCTTAATGTACATGCACAATATAAAAGAAATCAATATATAAGGACAAAAATATTGACAAAGAAATTAATATATAAAGACAAAAATAGCGACAAAAATATTAATAATATTATGCAACCGCCATAATATTCTTCATTGTCAATTAAATCAATAATAGCAATGGCATATAATCAATAATAGCAACTCAATGACATTGACATGTCCTAACAACCACATGTAATCAATAATAGCATCAATCTTAACATGCATGCACATTATATAATCAATAAAAGCGTCAATATTAACATGCATCCACATTATATACATGTAATATGAATTATATATGTGGTTTAATTATTAGCATCCAATTATAGTATAGAAATTAATAAAAAAAAGACTCGACGTGCAGGGATGCGACAGAGGAGGAGAAGCATTTCGCCGGTGCACAGCAGCAAGGAGGAAGAGGAACCAGTGCAAGAGGAAGGGGGCAATGCAATAGTAATTACTAGGGCATCAAGTAAAAAATTATGTAAAATTTATTATTAACGACTAGCTTAAAAATCTTGTCGTTATTATATACATTATTAATGAAAATTATTTTTTCTCGTTGTTATTGATCTATAATTAACGACCAAAAAAATAATTGGTCACTATTAACTTCTTTTAACGACCAGTAATAATATTTTAAGGACTATTCTTTTATGCACGCTATTGTTGACTACCATATTTATTTCTAGTCGTAAATATTGAGTTTTAACATCCATAATTACTTCTTGTCATTATTTATGGACGCTAAAAGTCATATTTCTTGTAGTGTGATGTAAAAATTGATAGATTGTCATTTTATATTGAAGAAGATAATATTGAGTTAAATCTAATTCAAATAACGAAATTCCTAGCTCAAGAAACTACATATTAATTGTATGTTCTAATTGAGGAGGTGATTCAAGAAGTTTATGTTGCAATTCAAATTCAAGAAATGTCACGTATATGTCCAAACTTTGAAGATCCCCAATGACTCAATTGTTCAACATTATAAAAAATACTAAAAAGATATTTGGAATAAAGATAAAGTTATGATTTTTTTATTAGACTCAACCTTCCACATGTTGTGTTACAATTAAGAAAATCCTTTCTAAGAACCCAGAAAGTAAAGTTTTTTTTCTAAATCTCCAAAAGCACCACAAGTAATGATGAAATATCTCCCCTCTACTACTAGAGAACATAAGATGAATATATAAATATCTGAATTTGAAATGTTTAAATTGAAGGCTAATAAGAATGCAAAGATTTATAAGGAAAGAAACATGACTTGGCATGATAAAAAACTTTTGAACATATAAATGTTCAAACAAGAGATCAAGCTTTGCTTTTCAATTCTAAGTTGTTTCTGGAAAAACTTAAATCAATGGTTAGGACCACTCCAAGTGCATAAGGATTTCAATTATGTTGATATCTAAATATGGAATTATATCCAAAGTGAATGTGCAATGACTAAAATTGTACCAAGCAGGAGGAAACCATTTTGAAAAAGAATTGTCTGCTATTAGTTCCATCACCTTCAAATTTATTTTAAAACACTTAATCTAGTCGAAGACTTAAATTCATGATGCTTACTAGGAGGCAACTCGTACAAACTCATAATAAATGTTTTTTTAACAACAAGAGTGTGACTCCACAACATTGATTTTGACTTAGTCTACTCTCTCAACTTATCTTCAACACTAAGAATTGTGTTGAGGTTAACTTTGGGGGAGCTCATGGTACAACAACTTCCAATCTTGTAAATATCATGATCCTCATATATCCTTTGGAGTTTGTTAAATCACGTTGGAAGTTGTATTGTCTATTTCAATATTATTTTATTCACTTTTGTCTAAGTATACAATTACTTATTTCACATTCATGCATTTATCTACTACTTTTAAAAAGTGTGACATGTAGAAGAATTTGCTCAAACTTACTTTGTCTTGCTTGCGAAATGATTTTTCAGAGAAAATATTAGGTGTGAGCCTTATCTTATTGTTTACTTTGACTTACTACAATGATGAACTTTTAAGAAAAGAAAATTTGATCATTTAATTTTTTTTTCATTCTCGAGTCAAATCTTGCATGCACTAAATTACCTCTCATTACAACTCATCCCTTGGACACTGAAACTTGATAACTTTTTTGACTCACTTAGCAACAGTCTACAACAAAAGTAACTATCGGATGTAAAAATTTTGTCCACCACTATGTTCATTATTATGATTTTCCCAGTAGAGTTTTTTTCACTTTCTTTAATCAACTTCTTATTTTTCCTTCTTAATTGAAGAGTGAAGAGTATGTGATATGTTTGCAATTTAGACACCTCTAAGAGTAGTGGAATATTGTAGGAAGAAACATAAGTATATTCTAGAGAAATTCTTTTTTTTTACTTTCACACTCTTGCATATTATAACATAATGGTAAATCTGATCAAAATAAAAGAAGAGTAAAAAAATGTCAACATAAAAACAAAAAAAAAACATTTGAAATGAAGATGTGGACAATCAACGAGAAAAATTTAATGGGAGATTGTGACATGTAGACAGCAAGACCGTGATTTGATTTGCATTGGATATGATCTTCATTGATCCTTAATTAGAGACTTAACTTGATAAGAATGGAAATAGTGAAGTGTGATCCAAATCTATTTTCCATAAAATGTATTCGTGATGTGAGTAAGTTCAAATTATGATTCTTGTCTTGATCTTTTAATAATTATTTGAGAACAAACAAATGTTTAAATTTGAGGGAACTTGAAGTGTGGGCATGACACATATATCAATTTTGAAAGATGCATTTGAGTTTTATTTCGTATTCTCTTTAGTATAATTTCTTTCATATGTGCATATTCTCATTCTTTGCATGCAAGGTTCTACTTTCTTTGTGAAATCTTATATAATTGCATTTGAAAATTGAAATAATATTATTTTATGTGCATTCTTAAGATGAATAAGTATAAAAAATAGATATTTCACATTTCTACAATATGTGTGTCACAATCAGGCACCTAGCGTCAGAAAAAAAACAAATCGATGGAATGTTGGTAGAATTTTCCTAGCTCATCTTTCTATCTTGACAAAAATATTCTCTATGAAAGCTTCCTAAAATACATGAGAGAGTATGTATTAAGGTAGAAAGATATATATTTAATAAAGCAAACCCTAGATAGAGGGGAGTTCTATTTAGCAAGAATACTTGGGAGTGGAGGTTGTTGACGAGAAAAAGGAAGAAAGTTGAAGAACTCATGCCTTTTTAAATTTTTGTGATTGTTGAAATGTTGAATTTGATTTCTAGTTTTTATTTCCAATGAATCTTAGTAGTTAATTTATTTTTCAAGAGTTAGTTAATGCTTATGATGTTCATGTGATTAATTTATCTTCGTTCCATTTTCATGCTATAGTGCATCACATTCTTTTTTTAATGTTGGTTGCTCTCTATGATTCAATGTTTCTTATGCACTTTACATATTGAACATATTTGAGATTAGATGTTATTTTTCTATTATTTTTCATGAACCCATAGGGATCGATCATCTCGAGAGGAGGTAGTCTAGTGCAACATTAGTCAAAAGATCACTATTTTGAGGTGTTTATCCATTTACATAAAGCAAGGATTGTGATTCAAATGTTTTATATGTTAATTCGAAAGGATAGTGAAGAAGGTGATATGCATTATCGCTAGAGAAGGAATTGAATTATCTCATCTCGATCTTTATCATTTTTTTGTCTAATGCCTCTACACTAGCTAGTGCTAACAAGGATCAAAAGGTTAAGTCATCGATCATTGTTTATCAAGTAAATATTTATCCCTTAATCATTACTCAAAAGGATGCATATTTTGTTGGTGGTGAATTGGAAGTTAGTTGCCCTTCAGGTATTCCTCGTACTTAATCAAAAGTTGTGAGGCTCTCAATCTTAGTTTGCACTCTCTTGAACTGAAAGGTATAAGTCTATACAATGGTTTAAAAGGTAGAGCTCTAGAGTTGTAATCCTATGATTGTAGATTTTTCGTGGATGTGAACTTGATACTTGGAATTTGATATTGCAAAAATAGTCATATTCACACCCTTGTAGTAGCGCGTTCTCAAGATTGTTTTCCTTATTTCTGATTTGATGCACTATCTTGACCCTTATATTTATATTTAAAGTTGATATTTTGAACATATTCCTCTAACAAAGACTAATTACAGATCTTTCATATTATTGTATTAATTCTTTATTTTTTTAGTTTTTGTTTATCAATCTCAATTTTGTCTTATTAATTCATGAAACTTAAAACAATTCTTTAGTATGTTTACTTTCTTATTCTCTTGTTTTTTATCTTCATTTCTTGAATCATAATCTTCTTTAATTGTATTTCTAAATTAGATCTTGTGCTAAAAAAGTACTACACAATTTTGTGTGTTGGTAGCTAATGTTGTGTGTCTATGAATTTTAAACTTGTATTATCTTTTGTACATGTTTGTATATATATGTCATAACTTTGTTATATTTTTGTGTATCAATTTGAAGTACAATTAGATACATCACACTAATACTGTTTAAATTCCCCACTCCTCTCTCTCTCTCTCTCTCTCTCTCTCACTCTCTCTATCTATCTATCTATCTATCTATCTATCTATCTATCTATATATATATATTTATTTATTTATTTATTTATTTATTGTATATGTATATATGTAAGTGTGTGTGTGCGCGCACACACACACAAAATCTACCCAAAAAATAAATAGAGTACTTGCTCAATCAAAACTCTATCAATCAATCAAACAATAGACTCCCAACAGATACTCGAGGAAGGATCCATAAAGAAAAACTATCAAAACATATAAGCACAGAAACTTAATAAGATAATAAAATAATAAGATAAAAATAGATAATAATATTTTTTCAATATAAAAGAGAGGTGCACTTGCTTTTCACAAGGGCAATGTGTTATGTGCTAAATTTATGGTTGAGATGAAGGTGAGGGTTTTGTTACATGATGAAACGATCTTGTTTGTTAAATTTAAATGAACAGAAGATATTGATATTCCTTTTTAAGGCCACTTTCCTATTTTATAATTTATTTGCACTTGAGACCCATCCATCTAGCCCTATAAGCTAGATTGAAATATCAATATTGCATTTGATCCTTACTATCCACATTCATCAAGGACTAAGATTAAGATTGATATGTATATACTGCATTCCTTTGGGTACAATGTTAGTATTGGTCCTTGTAGGCTACATCATTCGAGATTAATGTTAATATTGGTTCTTATAGGTTTGTCTTTAGATAAGTCATTCATAATACAAGAGAAATTGAGGACCACATTTTCAAAACTAGTCACCCATAAGTAATTGAGGGACTAAAGGATGATTGTTCTCATGATGCTTGATTCTTTAATCTCCTTTGAATTAGGGTTCATAGAACTTACAAATGAATTATGTTTAATATAGAGTACACATATCTAGTGACTAGATGCACCTTACTTAACCTTTTAATTAATTGTATGATTTTAAAATTGGTTTATGGATTATGGTTCTTTAAAAAGTATTATATCATTGTTAATTATTTTCTTTCCAAATTTTACAGAGGTCAAACCTTATTGAAATTTCAAAAAATTACATTACATATTCAAAATGCTAACCTGAGTCAAATTATCTCTTCTTGGAGTTTAAACTCGTATTCTTATGTGAACCTTGATATCCATTATGCTAATAATTGACTAATTCAATTGTAGTTGTTTCTTTCCTAATTATGATGGATATGTCTTAATTGTTGTGTTATGGAAAGTATTAAAATATTAATCTGATATCTATAATGAAAATTGTGCGGGAGAGAAGAAATCACACACAAAAAAATAGATCAAGATTTAACGAGATTCATCTCTAATTGGGTTGCGTGCTTGAGAGAGGAGAAATCACACCCAAATGGAATTTCTCTCTAGGGATCACAAATTAGGTTACATCTCCCCCTTATTTATAACTCCTTAAATTCTGGACTCATGCATTAACAAGAAAACCTCAAATTCCAAAGATAAATAAGATTCTAACTAAATAGGAAAACTAGAGTTCTAAACAAATAGGCTACAAATTTTCACCCAAAATCAAAACTCCTACAAGAATTCAAGGCAAAATCTACCAAATCTTACTATAATTTGAACTCCTATGATAATACAATTGTCGTACTCAGTTAAGATATTCATATAAGCATGACTTTCATGACCTGCTCATTAGAGGAAGCAGTTTGCCTAAACTCCTCGACTACACATTCAAATGGATGAGGTTTGCTTGCAGGTTCAGATGGACATGGCACGTCCGGAGATTTATTTTACTTGGTGTGTCCTGATGCAACCATTCGTGCATCATGAGCACCCAATTATGGGGCTCTAGCGCGTGGCATCCTACTTGAGCAGCGTGATGCCCACTTGTGTGGCAGAGCATGTCGGCGCAACGTCAACCTACTTGTGTGGTGCGATGGGGCACTGCTTGTGTAGTGCCACACAATTGCATGTGCTAGTGTGGCGATACCTAAGGGCAGGAAGGTAATTTTTGCCTTGATTCTTGAGAAGGATGTCGAGGTGACTGTCATGTATCCTCATTCCCATGAGAGAAAGATTCTTCGTACTACAAGAAAACAGGGGTTTTGCGAGAAAAAATTGCGACGGTCGAATATCTCTATCATTTGAGTCGGAACAATATATTAGTTACAAGTCGTGATGGAAAATAAGACCATCATAATTTTAATTTGAGATAAACAAAAATCTTTTAAAATTTGCTAGGAACAGCATAGCCGCCACAAGTCTATATCAATTTTGCAGCGGCTTCAAGAAAATCGCGACAATTTGCCTTGGTTTGGAGTACCATATCAAAATGCGACGGTCATTGCAGCAGCCACCATCTAAATCTGCTTGCCGTTGTAGTTGTGGTGTCACCTATGACTTGTACATTATAGTCACAGGTGTGCATGGATAGACGGGTGTTATTGCCAAGTTTTTGTGAAAGATTTTTCCGTCGCAACTCTTTATTATCACCGCTATTCCTTCTTCCCTCCACATGTCACAAACTTCTTCTCCCGCAAAATTTCATCTCCTCCAATGATAAATCTCTTGTGAACTCTTATGATGATTTCCTTCCTCCTTCGACAAAGTATGTTCATCCCTCGTGCTTCCCTCCTCACCCTCCTCCGTCTGGCATCACGTAGGGGTCAGGTCAAGATCCGGATCATTGATTCCTTGAATCACGAGGATTATTGCCACCCCCAATAAGGGGCTTTATGGAATTGTTGTTTGACGAGCACGCAAGGAGATGAATGCAGATGGGTTTGTTAGAACAAGTTCCTGATATGAATGGAATCATAATTATTCGTAAGGTGCTTCAAAAATGCAAGATATGATGTGAATTAATGTCACTAGTTTGCTGACGTCACATATCTGTACCTATACCCGCACCCATTGGAAGTTTTCTCCCACTATATCACCCCTTATGAAGAAAAAAATTCTTCCTAACAGAGTCCTAAATATTGACCTAGTTTAAATTGCTTATTGTTTTATACAACTTCAAAGATATTAAACGTTAAAAGCTACTTTTTTATCAAGTGATATCTCTGGAGTTGATCCTTTCCTCGTATATTTAACAGAATATTTATCTAATATACTTCAAAGACATACTGCACCAATTCGTTCAAAAACATGTCGAAAGAGACGTGTATTTATGCTCTGATGAGGCGTAATATATCAAAATTGTTAAGAGTATCGCAAGTGCCACATTATGCTATGCGCTAGGGTTGCTTCTATTACATTGCTGATGTTAAAAATATATTGCTATCCATTTTATTAATGTGTTAAATTATAGAATTACATCATTAAATTCAATTAGCCTAATAAATTTTGGATTGACAAGAGACAGTAGGCTCATATTGAATTTTTACTATTATCAATTTGGTCATGATTTGCTTTTCTTAGACTTGATGGATTTGAAAAAAAATAGGATGATATGTGTTAAGATCTTAAGTAAGCCTTTGTGATGGAATCATGTTATGTAACTAAAAAAAACAGAATCAGTTTACGGCCCAAATGGATCAAAAGTGGACGCTTGGAAAGCCCAAAAACATAAATCAAATGGGATTATAAGAATGCCTTCGTCGCAGGATTTATGCCTTACCACTCAATCACCTAAATTAATGTAGTGAGATCCGTCGAAATAACTTATATATGGTAAAAACAGTTAAGCACCTTAAATATCTTTATTGATTAGAGAGGAAATGATTGCACTACAATGAAACAAGGTCAAACATAGTTTCACTTTCACTTCATTTTCTAAACTTTTAAAATTCCTTATCTTTGCCCAAATTTTCAAACATTTCAGCTTAACGCCAAATATTTATAATTTATTTATTTTAATTGCCTCTTCACCCTCTTTAAATCAACGTAGTTATATGTTTCAAAATCAAATATAACTCACCCTTCACCTCATCTCTTCATGATCCATTTTGTTTTTTATTAAAATTAAATATTATAAAAAGGTAAACACAAATAAGTAAATAAATTTTGGCATATGATGGTTGAGTAAAGCTATTCGGGAAGTTGATGAGAGTTAAGTAGGTTATATTAAATTTTTAAATGATGAAATATAGGAAAAAATGGACTTTAACTTTTTTCTATTTTATCTTTTTAGCATCTTCTATTGGGCTTTTCCGAACCCAAAACAGTATAATCCAGCATCATGAATTGATAGGCTCACTCTAAATGGGCCAAACTCTAAGTGAGATACGATTTGTTTCGATTCACATCATATTTTCGAAGTTTTTTCAACTAATGAAATTACACTACCGCTTTCTCGCCCTTATGGATTCATAATGTTGGTCTCTTAATTACCCTGCCATTACAAGCATTTTATTCTGCTTTATATTATGCAAGACTAGTAATTAACCTCAAATTAATTGCATTTTGATCTGCTTCATATACTGCAAAACTAGTAATTAGCGTGATATTACTTGCATTTTGATCTGCTTCATATGCCACAAAACTAGTAAACACCTCAAAAAACAAACTTAGGCCTTGCAGCCTTTAGGCCAAAACCAGAGCAACAGCAGCGGCAACACCCAGGAACAGCCGCAGCAGCCATTTACCTCCCAACCTCGCCGCCCCGGAGACGCTCCACACCCTCACGTCGTCCACCACCGGGCCACACAGCGAGCTCCGGTCGTCGCTCCGAGTGTTGTAGTACACGCTGTAGAAGGCGATGCGAGTCCTCTCCGCTCGGGCCACGAACGTGATGTTACCCATCTGGCTCGTCGCGTTGCCGATGGGCGAGTAGTGGAAGTTCTGGGCCTGGTCTCCGGCGAAGGCCATGACCGCCAGCGGGGACTGGCACGAGTCCCCTGCCGCGCCGACGGTGAACGTGAGGTTGTACTGCTTCTGCGGCGTGGTCTCCACCATCTGGGAGATGATCCCTTCCTTGCCGGAGAGGAGCTCGATCGCGCGCTTGCCCTGCGGGACCGTGAAGTGGTAGGAGTCGATGTAGCGCACGGCGCGGTTCGACTCGACGATCCAGCCGGGGAGGGAGGACGTCTCGTCGTCGAGGTTGGTGGGGAGGAGGACGCCGAGCGTGGCGTTGGGGAACATCCACGGGCCTTCCTCGAAGTCGCCATTGACGACCGCATTGTCTGCATGCATGGCAGCAGAAACAATGTTAAGAGACAGCACGCGCACGTACGTCGCAGCATTCAAGTCTGACCTCGAGGTCTCTCGGGGGTGAAGAGCTTCTTGACGGCTATGTTGTCGATGATGGGGCCGCAGGTGGGATCGTCCTCCATGCCGGGGTTCCTGAACGCGAGCTTGGTCTCCTGGCCGTCGTCCGCCTGAGCTTGGAAGGCCCACGAGTACGCGTCCCAACCCTCCACGCTGTACAGCGTCTGCAGGTCCACCGTCTGCGACGCCGACCCGACCGACACGTTCAGCGTCTCCAGCTGCGCGCACGTCCGCGCCGCGCTGAAGGTGACCGAATACAGCGACCCCTTCTCCAGCTGCACGCCCTGCGCTATCTCCGCGTCGTTCCCCAGCCGCACGGCGTGCACACCTGCATGATTCAGCCACCTCGCTTTGCATGAATCAAAGCGCATTGCAGAGCAGCGCGAGCAAGGACTCGTGATAAAATTTGATTAGTTACCTTCCGGGACGATAAGGATCATGCCGCCTTGCTTCTGGCCGGACTCGACGAGCTCCACCGTGCCGTTGACGGTCCAACCGGGAAGGGCGGCGGCTTCTTCGCCAGCTGTGGCGGCGCTTGAGAACCCACCTGCCGGCGCCGTCTCAAAGTCTCCATTGTTAAGGAGACCTGCAATTTATAGAGTAAAACAAAGTTTGATAACTATTTTTTTTCTGCAGGACACCGATCCGATAACAACAACATCACACGTTAATAATGGAAAAATAGTGTGACATGCAGACATCTCTGATCTTTTATTTCCTATGTGTATATGTTTACTCATGTTATGTTTTTTTCTTACATTTTAGCAGAATAAGCAGCAAATAGAAGTGCTCATCCGAACCAACCACAGGCAATGTCCTGTCCCATTTAGGCATCATTGCAGAGGCTGTCTCGATGCCCTTTTTGACTTGGCCCATTGGCGTTAACCTTTCATAAGCTGGCAATTTGGGACCTCAAAGTAGAGTAACCAAAAGGTTACAAAATTAACTATTGGTTTTATTCATTTCGTTTTAAATTGTATTAATGCTATGTACCAGCCTACCAGGGAATGGCTTCATAAGGAAGGACACATTATTAGAGTAATAATTGGACTCAATTGTGTGCAAGCCATGCGCAATGAATTGGAGCAAAAAAACAAATAACACATTGCAGTGCAGCTATTGTAATAATTACGGCAGGTCCTTGGGAAGATGTATGCAAAATGCTTTACACCACTCACAGCATCAACATGATCAAGAGAGTACAAAAAAAGAACAAGCCCGACACCATGATAAAAGTGGTGGGTGGAGTATCTAAAAATGACTTTATCATATGTGGTGGATATGTCATGATCGAGTTACTCAAGTCAGTGTTGTATTGAAACTGTTTTCTGAAGGTTCATAGACAAATTAAACTTAGACATGGATGGAACACAGATGGGTTTATATGAGTTGAAACTTTTCTTCATTTAACTAGGTCTCAAATTAGTTTGAGTACCTGCGGAATCAGGAACCTGAAAAAATCTTTGGAACCTGCTTAACCCAGCTGGACACCATCAGGTGCAAAGTAAAATGAGAGACATTAGCTTCCCTATTTCAACACTACAGCAACCAATTTTTTTATTGAGGGCATTATTTATCATTAGTTGCCAGGGGCTAAATTACTCACTTTTCTGCTAGCCTCTGACATGGCAAAAAAAAAACAATCTTTCTCTCTCCTCTCTGCCAACCATTCAGGTGGCTGCTGACCTTGGATTGGGCCTGCCATGGTTTTAGTTTGTTCGGACATACTAACCACAAGAAGGAAAAAACAACGGGGAGGGGGAACACCAAAGTGAGGGCTAAAATGTTCACAGGACATTGGCCCCAAAAAAAGCAAGGGGAAGCGCTCATTTCCACTGCCTCGGTGCTTCCTGAGGTGAGTGGCCGACGTTTAAGCCGAAAAGAAGCTCGTGAATAATGCTGAAGCGAGAGTAGGGTCAATGTCCACATTACTCCCAAAACCTATGTATAGAGATTTATATATACGTTCTTAGCCAAGAAAAAGAAAACTATGTACACAGTAACTTATTTTAGCTACCCAAAGACCAAAATTTATGACCAGAGACAACATTATAATGGAGTATTAATGGGATTTATCCGTAAATAGTGGTAAAAGATGTGTTATTTTCAAGCTCTCATTTCCGAGGATTTGCTGTTGCCCCAGCCCATAAAAGAAAAAAATAAGGCTGCTGCTTTCAGAGCTCTGAATACAGCCTGCATAACAGTACTACTCGGAGACACAGTTTTACACACAATACACATCCTTTGTGATGAGGATAAACAGTAACGAAAATGCAAGCTAAGGGTAGACTAGAGAACCCGAATTATTGGATCTCCAGAAACCCAAGAGTAAATGGGGCAGAAGAAAATAGTGTAGGGAATCAGAAGGGGAGAGGAGTTAATACAAGCAGCAGAAAAGTAGCATATCTTGTTCGAGGCAGAGAGCTAAAGGGAGGAAGAGGAAAGGTAAAGAACAAAGCTGAGATATACCATCTTCCACCACAGCGGCAGTCCACCGAGACAGCAGGAGGAGGAGCAGGAGCACATTGAGGGGAAGCGAGATGCGGTTGGAGGATGACAGATCCATAGCTCTGCAGCAGGGGAGCTGAGCTAGTTTTTACTCCTGGTTCACTGGACCCAGACCAAATTCGTTTGCCCCTCCAACCTTCTTCTATGCTCTGCAAGCCACCGAGTAGAAGACAAGGGAGAGTGAGTGGAGAGAGAGAGAGAGAGAGAGAGAGAGAGAGAGAGAGNGTTCACTGGACCCAGACCAAATTCGTTTGCCCCTCCAACCTTCTTCTATGCTCTGCAAGCCACCGAGTAGAAGACAAGGGAGAGTGAGTGGAGAGAGAGAGAGAGAGAGAGAGAGAGAGAGAGAGAGCACTCAAAACGCTGGCTCAGTTTTCCCTTCATTTATCTAATGGACACCCCCTTTTATGCATTCCCTTTCTTTTGGCTTCGTTCTGTTGGCCATTTACACTACTTTAAAGTACATATACATATATATAATTCCATGTATTTTATTTGTTTATTTATTTCTGTGTATGAGTAAATCTAAGGTTAAAAAAGAGGAGAAAATGTAGAAGTTTATAATTACCTTTTAAGAAGGATGCATAGTTGTTTTTTGTTCCATAATTACGTACCACTACACTTTCTGACGCGGTGGAAAAGGGCGACCAACAACTCTCATGTTCCCTACTTTTTTCTCGGTTTCATACTTTCACTATTGATCATTTGGGTTGTAAATGTTCTAATTTGTTTACTTCTGAAGTTGGTAGATCTTTTATCTTTTTGTTTCATTTTGTTTTGGGTGTAAATCTAGATAACAAAATAGCCTCCAACCATGATTTATTTCACTCGAGAACAAGGGTACAAAATTTTAAACATTTTTTTAATGGCCATAAGTCTAAATTTTTTAGACATTAATGCTAATCATTTCTATCACAACAATACTAATCAGCATGCAGATTCACCTATTTCACCATATTTTTGGATTTTGTTTTTTTATTTTTTTCTTAAATCTTTTATTAATTATCGTGAAAAATTGAATTCAACTTTAACTATAAAATAATGCAAAAAAATTGTCTATTTTATTCAGTTGAACATAATTGTCTGATTTTTCGTGTATTTATATTTTTCAGTTTACGAAATTACTATTTCTTCCTTTCAATTATAAAATAAAAAATTGAGGTGGTCGCAGCCCTCCTTCGAGCTCGCCGGTGCAAGCTTCCACCTGCCTGAGCTCAACAGTGTGACACATGAAGTTTTTTTTATTTTTGAAGTTAGAAGCGATATATAATAATTAAATAAATAAAATTAACAGCAAATTAGATGAATAGTGATAGAAGGATTAATGTGTCCAATCAAAATAAATTTATAATTGATTCTGCCTTTTTTTGCGTGATGATTTAGAATTAAGAAAATAATCTTTTGTTATTTCTTATAAACCATATTACACGTCTCTGACTTAGTTTTATTGTACAATATGTGTTAAAACGATTTTTTTATATTTTTAATAAAAGGCATATGAATGGAGGATTTACTATTTCTACTTAATTTTCAATAGATAATCTTTCAAATAATATGGGGGATCTTTAACTCTTCTCTTTCATGGGCCCAGGCAATAGTTAAAAGACCAATACTTTATTATTCTTAGATACCCGACTATTATTGTGTGCACATATGAATTTGCTAACTTTGGATCCCTTCCCAAATCACAAGCAGAGGGATCCAAAGTCGCTCCACATTTTCTACTTAGAGAAAATATTTGTCGTTGATTGATACTACATTATTTAATAATGTTGATAATGTCTTGACTATACATTAGAGCCTTTTAAATAATTGATACAACGAAATTATTTATCTTATATGAAATTTCGCTTTCTAGTCAACTAATTTAGAATTTTAGAGGTTTCTTATGAGACTTGATCTTTGAGATAGAAGTTTTCAAAACTTAGACGATTGTAGAATTTTTATTTTCTTATTTTATACATAATTTTTTATATAAATTCATATTTGAATTGTTCTATATCTTATATGTTATTATGTTTTCTCTATAAAAAAGAATTCAGTTATCATTTGAACACGTAGTTTAGTTAAAAATAAATTTAGTTAAATTCTTATATGTTATGTGATTTTTCTGTAATAATATGCATGATTTTTTTTCAACTTATTATGGATTCCAAGAGCAATAATTTTACGTGTAAGTATGCTGATTCAATTGTCTAGCAAGATTGATGAATTTTAATTTGAAGTTGAATAATAGCTTCAAGCTGATGACACAACATCTTTTCGACAAAAGGAAAAAAAAATGTTATACATTACAATTTATTTTGGAGCTTTAGCGGCGTTGTATATCATTTTGATGTCTCGCCAATCCGCTTAAACAATGTAGTTAACGGACGTACACTATACACTTTGTTTAATTATATTTTGGAAGTAATCCTTAAGCTTTATTATTAGCCACTCATTATTTTTCAAATATTTTCACGTCACCCCAAATCACTAATGGTGTTAACTTTTTTTTTATCTTTTATTTTCTACGCATATTAAGTTACATATTTACCATAAAATAATAAATCGTAGAAAAAAATTGTTCGGGTGTCTGTTCAACATAGGCGTCTTCCATTGAAACTCAACATTATTTTGTTATTATCTGACAATTATATATTTTTATTTATAAGCAAGAATAATTTAACAAATATTGTAAATAATATGATAATGGAAAAGTTAACAATGTTAACATGTTAGGAGTGAAGTGAAAACATTTAAAATGTTTAAGGAATGTGAGTGATTAATGTTAAAAAATTGATAATTTAAGAGAGGTAATTGAACAATTTTTTAAGTATTATTACTATTGTAATGCAAAGTAACAATAAAAGTTTTTTTTATCTAGTAGACTATTAATTTTTACCAACTTTGTTCTAGTGATGGGCCGGACCTTATTTAGATGAAAAATATGTTCTCGCCATCGTCAACCGGCCTCCATCCTTGCCAAAGCCCCTGTCAACCCGCTCTCTCGCGAATCCCCTAACTCCGGCGAGAATCTCAATTCTCTAATATTTAACGCACACGCAATAATATATATATATATATGCGATAAAATTATAAATCAATAATATTTATAAAATACATATGTATTTAGATATTACATATTTATTTAAGTATATGAGATTAATTCACTTACAAAACATTACTTACTTTGTAAGGATACTTAATAAATTCTAATCATATACATCATAATTAACTATAATCAATGATAAATTTTAAAATTAAAAAAAACTACGATTTATTTAATTTATTATTGATTATGTAATATATGGTTAGAATTTGTTAAGTATTCTTATAAAATATTAAAATAAGAGATGCTTTGTAGGTAAAAGATGGTGTACTATTTAGTTTTTGTTTGTAAATTCATTAACAATCTTCCGCCCAATAAAAATCTCGTATAAATTTGGGATGGTAAATTATCAATTTTAGAAGAATTCAATTACTCAGTCAGCAAAGTTGAGAGGGATTTCTTATCGAAAAAAAAGAATTTGAGAAGGATTTTGAAAGATTCTTCACGAGAATTGGACGAAACCTTTGGATCAAAATTTATAATTATGAATTCTTTTATATTAATCTTGAAAAAAAAAGCATTTGCTTTTAAAGTTTTGCAAATGATAAGAAAATTCGACCTTCAATCAGACATATTAACTTCAACAAATTAAAGACCAAAAATAAGATTTGCAATAAAATAAAAATCAATATTTTATAAAACACCTTTCAATGAAAATGCATATATCTCCTGAAAAGAGTACCATTCAATGAAAATGCAACAAATGAAAGCTTCTAAAGTTAGGGCTTGGTAATGGTTCTGATGATTATTTACGTGTATCTATAAAACACCTTTTTGTACATCTTCATGACTAAAGTGGAAGAGGTGATCTCAGATCAGGGAGCACTCTTAACATGAGATTGTTGCTTTTGGTTCATAAGGAATGTTTTCGCCGACAAATGAAATGCAGACTGAATCTAATGAATCTAGTTAAATCTTCACATTTCTTTTGAAGTTGACCTCTGTATACCTCATACTTCATATGATTCATTTGTGAAAGGTTGCCTATCTGTGGATAGAAATAAGATACTCTCGTTCTGGGTAAATTTCAGCTGGACAAAAAGATTAAAATGGAAACTCTGTTTCTTTTGGAATATGTTTGAGGATGTCTTATTTCTTGCAGATGAATTGTTTAGTTTCCTAATACATTTGTTTAATTGAACTTTGAAGTCTTAGATCTTGATAAATTAGATTAGTTGAGTATCTTTAAAGAAGTTGACTTTAGCTTGTAGCCATACTAAAAACACTAAAAAGTCGAAATGCAGGTGGAGTACTAATTTAGCGATGAATATCTGTCAACAGATAAATTGAAATATATCAAGAGAAATAAGGAAGGATTTGATTGGTATTCTGAAACTCGTCATTTCTGTTGGAATTCTGTGCTTGGGTTTGTTCAAGAATTAGTCATTGTGACGTGATTTGGCTTCTGCAGTTCTTATTGAAATTATATTATCCTTCAAGAAAAAAAAAACACTCAAGATTTCTCATTGGCGGTGGCTACACTTAGGACGTCAACACAACTTGTGAGTTCTCAAGAGAATTGCTTAGTAGGTCAAATTAACAGAATCTTTAGCAAAGTTGGAAAGTATGTCGTTATCGAGTACTTTTATTAACAAAAGTTAAATAAGTGAATGTAGTTATGTACTTATCTTAATTCTAAACTTTCAGTAGATGAATTAGCTAGAACCAAGAATATGAGGCTGAAGAGTAGTAACTAATGCTTGGTGCCATAATAGTTTTCATGTTCTTTTTGTTTTATAGTTGGCATTTTACATGTTTGTCTCTAATTTTTAGTTATTAGTTTTTAGTTATGAGTCTTCTGCCTTTAGTCTATTTAGCTTAATTATAATCCATTTAAAGGTTTCTTTATGTTGAATTTCCTTTTAATTACTTTGTGTTATATTAAGTTTCCTAGTCATGAGGTGTTAGAATCCTTTAAATACTCTTGTATAGTCCCTTTAGAGCTTAGACTTGATTAATGAATATTTACTATAAATATATTTTCTTAGTGAATTCAAGTCTTCACCAATTGTTACCAGAGCAAAACTGATTGTTTTAAATTAAACACTTGTGATTCAATCATCTCCATCAAGCCCTAGATATCATCATTCATCCCATCCATTGGATTTGCATCAAATGCCTTTGATTCACTCAAAAAAAATATTTGATGAAAAATAGAAAAAAGAGGAGAGACGTCACCTACACTTGTTCGCTAAGGTCGACGCACACGACCTTGCATTGACAGGCTACTCGTCATCGCTTTACCCTAGTGTCGATGTCGTCGTCACTCCTAACAAGCCGCCATGCACCTCAAGTCGGTTGCCGCCACGAGCCCTAGCAGCCTCATGACCTCATGCAACCCAAAAAACTATTTTCACCGTTGCCAATTCCTCACGTTCGCCACTCACTGTCATGTCCGCTCACTGTCCCATTGATCTCCTAAAAAATACCTGGCCACTTTAGTCCTCGTCGTCCAACTCCGTTGCGGTGCTTCGCCACAAAACCTCGTTGCTGCAAGTCAACGTTGTTCATATGCACGTTGCTGCCTCGAACCATTGCACAATGACTTTTTTCTGCCACCATCTGTTGCTTCATTTTATCTATGGTTGCCACTTGTTCCTGCTGACCTATGGTCGTGTAACCATCGCTTGTGCAATTGACCAGTCGCCACTACTGTCACTGCACGCTTTCGCTAGTGATGGCACCAGTAAACACTCTCGAAGTTGTGTAGACACTGCAACCCCATCATTGACCCACAACCTAACGCGCACACCTTCACGCTTTGTTGTTATGTCCACCGCCAAGTTAACTCTTTGCGTGTTGCCACCAGCCACTCACCATCCATGATGCCACAATTCGCCTCTACTCCGATGCATTGTGATCGTCCTCGACAAAATCTTCCTTGCAGATTCATTTATTTATTTTCTTTACTGTTGACATCAAACAATAAAAAAGAAAATAGCAAAAAAAACATTAAAAGAGGAAAAAGAAAAGAACGAAAGATCAGAATACCAGTAGCCTCCTTGATAAACAAAAGCAGAAAAAGAAAAAAAAAAAGAGTTACTCTTTCTTGCAAAGGTATAAGAAAAGAAAGAATAGAAATCGAAGTCCCTTTATGGCTGCATACGACTAGTTGGCGTGCTCCTTCACGGTTACCACCATCACCTTCATCACACTTTTATGCAGTTGTGCTACATCACATATTGTCTACCACGGCCATCACGAAAGGACAAATCACTAGATTTCGGGATTGGTAACTTCTTTCCTCATTGTTCATTTTGCGTACTATCTCGTGACATATTTGGTACACTAGTAATAGGTTCATAAGATTATGTGTTAGATCCATATATTACTTATCCTTTTGTTCCTTGTGAGTTCCATTTGCTTGTCCTCGTATATGTATTATCGTGTTGCATTAACATTTTGAATCTTTCAATTTTGATATTAAATATGTCGAAGAAAATTCATGGTTCTCGTGTCAGTCATAATCCTCAATGTAACCCTAGTTAGTCTCCTAACTCAGTTCTTGTTGATACCTTCGAGATCATTCAAAATCTTGCACATCAAGTTGATATCCTTGGACGTAAAATAAATGCCCTCACACAAAAATGTCTTCCATTTAACAATTATAATGAGACTACTAAGCCATCAATGCATGAATTATGATTTTCATTTGGCTCAAGGTTCTTACCGTATGATTCTCCATGGGGCATAGTTTACCTTCACACAGTTCCCCTTTTCATGGTCATCATCCACTACATTCCTCATCAAATAATGGAGGCACTATCCTTTGATGGTGCACTTGGTCTTACCACATTTCTTGATTGGCTAAATAAAATTAGAAGATTTTTTTATTGATATAATATGTTTTGATGAACATTGTATTCGTCTCGCCATAGTGAAACTTGAAAGTTCTGTAAAGCGTTATTAGCGCAATGTTCAATGTAATAGGAAACACTAAGACTTTCCTCCTATTTGTTTGTGGTCTGAGATGAAACATGACCTTAGACAATAGTATGCTCTTATTAGATCTCAGGATATATTTTTGGATGATTGGTTGAATTTACAATAAAATTTTTTGACCGATCAAGAATACATGAAAATCTTTAAGAATGCTAGAAAGTTTTGAACAAAAAGCATCTTGAATGAGTTGTTTCGCGTCTTATTAATTCCTTTCGCTCTGAAATTAGACATGAAATGAGACATCACGAGTATAAATTCTTGAATGATGTCTATTATGAAGCTCTTCATATTGAGTAATGCCTAAATAGTCATTATAATCGTGTTTCCCTGAATTTTCAATTTCACATGCATCACCGAATTGTCATCAATCGCCGCAATCTAGTTTGAAAGTTGTTTCCTAGTTTCTTGTCGTAGACTCAAAGTTAGGTTCTTCTCCTTCGCATGATTTACATGATTCTCCATATGGTAATAGCTTTCATTTGGTAGAATTCAATTAGTCATCTTTCGATGATTATTTTGATCATGTAGCCCTTTGTATGGCTAACAACTCTTTGTAATATTTCTTCCACCAAGTCAATAGTTTCGTATTCTATTGATATTTCTTTTTTTGAGTCATTAATTATGTGCCTCAATGATCTTACTCGTATGGATCAAATGATGAATGTGATGTGATTGATTCATTGTTCGAATTTTTAAATATTGATGAGCCTATGACCATTGATCCTTATCACCATGTTGTGCACATTCCATCTAGCTCTTAAATTTGCATGCATGTTGAGCTTCTATATTAGTTGCTGACTTTTTTGAGATCGCTCATCCTTCTCTTCCCTTGACAAAGAACAAAAACATGCATCTCACTTTTATGATATTGATGTTTGTAAAGAACTTTATGAAAATTTGTAGTCAAGAATGATATCATGATTATTCAACCTAATCTTTTGTGGTAATCTACTTCTCTACATCATCATCCTTTTGGGTCATTGGCTCCACCTCATCTGGTTTCTAGTCAAGAGCTCAATATTGTTAATATTCATGATGAGAGGCACCCACAAATAACATTTTTTAATAATGACTATAAATTTTATTTTGATAATCATAGCAGATTTGTGGGCATACATTTGGGTGCATATGTGATGGTTCATATACATCATGAACTTTGTCTTAGCATTACTTTTGATAAGTTTTGTGAGTGAGTGACTACTAGTTTACATATTCTTCGTTGATAGGAATCAATACTTATGTATTCGATTTGCCACATGATTATAGCATATGCTCATTGTTCAATATTGAAGATTTTCACTTATACTATGATCCTTTTGAATTTCCTCCAATGTCTACAAGTGCTTTTCATGATCGCAATAATTGTAATGTTCGGTTGATCTTCAAGATTTCAAAGTTATCATATAAACATCGTCAGTGTTTCGTGTCTCGTTGGTTTTATCATCCACCTACTGCAATTGCTTAGACTTTTTAAGCCGATTTTCATAATTTTAATTTTGTTCTTCATTCTTTATACTGTGTCTTGTAATTCATAGGAGTAGAGTTTTTTAGTCGTTGTGAATTGATATAGAACATGAATAATATTGTGGGCCTTATGCCAATCAATTAGTTTTTAGTTATGAGTCTTTTATCCTTTAGTTTAATTGTGAGCCCTTTTGGGGTTTCCTTGTGTTGATTTTTTTTTAAATTGTTTGTCTTAAATTAGATTTCCTAGTCATGGAATGTTAGAATCCTATAAATATTTTTGTATGGTTCCTTTAGAACTTAGACTTAATTTATGATTATTTATTTTTCTCTAAGTTGGATTCAAATCTCCATCACATAGTTTCCTACTTTCCTTTAACATGAGCATAATTTTTCCTTTCAGAAAGAAAGAACATGATCACTGTATCTTACAAAAAAAAGCTTGGTGCAAGACCTATCCCTCCTCTTTGTTTATTTGGCTCTCTTAATTCCTGTGGTTGGTCTATGTTATCTGTCTAATAAGGTCATGTTTTTTTCATACCCAAATTACTATGTAATGCATAATCATAAGACATTTGCTTAAATTGTTGGCAAAAAAACATTAGATCATATCATAGATCTGTTTATCATATGATATGCTCTAGGTCTCCTATTCAGTTTGTTCCTTGGTTTTGTGTTCCTATTCTTGTCGCCTATCTTATTCAATGCGATCATCATCTCGTCACATCTGAAAGTTACCTTTTTATGTCTTAGTATCTAAACACTTGTAAATATGTTAAACACTTTACAAAGCTGATGCATATTTTGCTATTGCTTGCTACTTCGTATTTGATACGCTTTGTGTATAAGCATATGTCAAAAATAGAACCCTTCTGAATCAAGCGATCAACGCCATTGTTGAACCAGAGAAAGAAATCGTCCATGAGAAGAATGTTGAATTTTCTAGGATCCCGAAAATATTTTGAATGATCACAAATTTGTAAGTGAACTCAGCCTGTACTGATGAACTTGTTGAGCTAATTTATGTAACATGATATATTCAAGTTCAGAGTAGTGGTCGACCT
>LTAE01007127.1:0-10734 GCA_001647135.1 Pontederia paniculata
TTTGCTCCGGTCGTCCTTTCTTCATATCTGATCGGCCGATCTACCTCTGATCCCTCTTCATACCATTATTCAGCTCCATATGCACTTCTTTCTAATACTGGTCGACCTCTTCATATCTTTGGTCGACTGTTTATGCTTCTGCTCTCCATTACATACATTTTCCCTCTGATGTTGGTCGATCGCTTCATATACTTAGGATGCCCACTGCACACATGTAGTTCTTCTGATATGATTACGCGTGCACCGATCGTCCATTCCTTTTACTCAGGTCGACCACTGTTCTGAACTTGAATATGTCATGCTAAATAAGTCAGCTCACAGAGTTTATTAGTACAAACTGAGTTCACTTACAAATTTGTGATCATTCAAAACATTCTCGGGATCCTAGATTCAACACTAATAGTATGTCAAACACAACATAATATATTCATCGGACGGAGGAGTGCGAGGAGCATAACAGCCGCGAATCAAACTGAGAATCTCCAACTAAAGTGGCATAATTATCTCATCTACCACCTTCACCACAAGGTCTTTCATCCTAGCCATAGTCGCAAGGGCTGGTTCGACGACCGAAGTACACGAAGAACTAGCGATAGAAGCAGCACTCGCTTATTGCGAACTCAATCTTCCTAACCCATAAAGTCGACCATCCTTAGTAAGTCATGCAACTTCTTTCCATACCTTATCGTCGACGTCAGAGATTGAGTATGCATTATCCCCATACTTCTCTGCCAATAATTACTTTCATACCAAATATTTAAGAATAAATATTTTGAATGAGTTATAAAATTATATCGCAATTTATTTTGCTTGTTTCATGATGAATTGGTTGGTCTTCTTATTGGTGTAAACTTTTTTATACATCGTTCGAAAGTCAACTTTGATGTCGCTTGTCAACTCCTACGACAATCACATTTCGTATATTAAAATATTTACTCGAAGTGATTAATGATAACAAACAATATTCATACAATTTGGAAAAAATCTGTTTATGAGTCTCTGTAATGGTATATCACATTCAGCTTAGACAATTTATTATTTTTGTCAGTTGTTGACTTCTCCTGATACTCGAGTGACGACCTACATTGAAAGTTATAAGTGTTAAAAAAAAAGTTAAATCTAATCCAACTATTAAATATGAACTTACCATGTGTCACAATGAGAAGACCAAACTTCTTTAGAAATATGTTGTACATGCATGTCCTTTGCTTCGAGAATGTTACTGTCGGTCAAAAACCTTGCATCTCGTCGGTAGTTGAATAATACTCCTCTTAAGCTACAATATTGAAGACCTTCCTTATTATACCATCAGCAAGGCCTTCCTTTCATTTATACTTGGCCTAAAAAGACAAATGGTTATTATTTTATAAATTAATTTCATGCAGTTGAACTTAAAATAATTTTACCTTAAACGCATTGTACATATCATCTCGATAAGGCAACGAAATATCCTTCCACTTAGCACAGTTTATCGGAAGCCTCGAAAGAACAAACTTATTGATTTCTCGATGAATGCATCCTGGGATGAAAGCAGACCTAAATCATATAATATTATATTGATTAATGCATTTAACATTATACTCAAACATTAAGAAAATTAGTTTTTTTAATAAATCATATATTATTAACTCTCATATTGTTCTTGTCATCCATCGTAACTCCGGCAACAGGTATAAAATTATACGAGTTTCATTTTACTGATGAAGACCCAACATTAATACTCTTTGAAATAAAATGTTAGCAATAGTAAATATAAATAAAAATTTAAATTTAAAGGTAACATGATTAAATATGAACAATAAATAGTAAATTTACCTATATGAGAGTCAAGATCGATGACGGGCTCATCCTCGACCACTGGTAGAGTGCCACGACTCGTGCCGCTCCCACGAGATCTCCCACGACCACGAGGAGGCATAACCTATAATAGCATATAAAAATAATTATGCATAACATGTCAAAACATATGTAACATAATTAACAAATCATTTTTTAGTAAAATAACTTATTCAAAAGTTTGAAAGTGATTCATATATTTCTTCATTAGTTTCATAATCAGTTGTCTCATTATGGTTTATAAATTGTTCATCTTCAACTTTAAGAGAACGACGTATTTCATTAATATTTACTTCTTTCATAGGATCATTTATGTCAAATAATATTATTATTTGATTATTGTGTGCTACATTTATTACTCTCATGCTTTGATCAGCTTGATAATAATCGAGATATGACATTCCATCAAATAAAGTACCTTCAACATTTATTTTTTTTTCAAAAAATAATTTGTTCTTTACTTTGCACATAGCCCACCATTCATCACCACTCCTTTTAGCTTAAGGACATTTCACTTATATAGTACATTTGTTGTGCTTGTTCAACTAGAACAAATAGTTCATTTGAATTAAATCTAGATCTACGCTTCACATTTACCAATTCATAGGTGTCGTCAACCTTAACACCATTTTGTAGATCAAATCAACGACAACACAATATGAAAATATTCATGTCCCCAAGGTATGATAATTCAAGAATTTTCTCGATGACACCATAATAATCCAACTCGTTTTCGTCATACAAACAACCTCGAACACAAATGTTACTATTCATGGTAGACTTGTTTCTCCCATATTCTTCGGTGTTAAATCTATAACCATTGACGACGATACCATTATAAGTTGACTTTTTCTTCGGTCAATAACTCAAATTTCTAATTTCTCTATTTGTCACTTTGCCGTCAAGCACTTGCTGCTTAAGCCAACTCAAAAATTGTTCATCTCAAAGTTGCAAAAATTGATATATTATAATTCATTTGTCTTCGAAAATCTTCAAATTTCCCTATAAAAAAATTAATATATGAATTAATATATTTATAACCTAATATAAAGTAATATTCAGTAAGTAATCTTACTTTAGATAAGACTCCACTTTTAAAGTATTGATGATGATATAACTTTTTGTAATTAATAAATTATTGTCGTTTAACATAAATTCATGTGTTCTCCAATCGGACGTGCTGGAAACTTAAAAATGGATAAGCCCTCGTTATTGATCTCTCTCCACCATCATCAATTCGTGGGACTTGGGTTCTCCTTGTTTGAATTTCAGGTTCAAAGTACAACGATGTGAAATTAGAAATTTCTTCATAAAAGTAAGCTTCACATATAGATCCTTCAATTTTTGACTTATTTTTTATCTTTTTTAGGTACAATATGCACCTCTCAAATGGATACATCCATCAAAATTGTACGGGCCCTGCTACCTTTGCCTCATAAACGAGATGAACGACCAAATGCTCTATGACGTCAAAGAATGATGGTGAAAATATCTTTTCTGCTTTGCCTAAGGTAATTATAATTGATGATTCCAAACGCATCACGTCATCTTTCCGTATACTAGAGGCGCACAATTTTTTAAAGAATATACTGAATTCAGTGAGTGCCCCCCATATAGGTTTAGGTAAAAATTCTCGAAAGCTAATTGAAATTAATCTTTGCATAAATACGTGACAATCATAGGTCTTTATCCCGAATATTTTATCCTCTTCAAGATTGACACAACGAGATATGTTAAACGCGAATCTCCGTCTGCAACCTCAATTGTTTTATCCACTAAAAAATAAGCTTACATTGTTCACTACTTAATGCATAAGTAGCTTTTGGTTTTATACACTTTCCATTTTGACGAATCAATTCGAGTTCTCGACGTTTGCATATGGGCTTCAAATACTCTCTTGAGTTCATATTATCTTTGATTTTCTCTTCGATGTCCATCACAATGTTGAACATGTTATTGAAAATATTTTTTCCACATAGATACCATCTAGATTATGCCGCTCTAAATTTTAGGACCAATATGGAGAATTCTAAAAAATATTTCTCTTTCCCAATTATAATCAATGTCATATCCAGGTGGTCGAATTATGGATGCCTTCAGCCCAAAAGTTATAGGACCAATCACATCAACTTACGACAATGCTTCCAGACTACTCATTCTGATTGATGGTAATTTTTTTTCCACAGTTGGCTTACGAAAAGAATTTCTATCACGCTGCATCGGATGATCGATCGGTAATAATATTCGATGACAATCAAACCAACACACTTTCCTATCATGTTTAAAGTAAAATGATGGTGTATTTTTCCCACACAATGAACATGCAAATTTTCCTTTAGTGCTTCATCCACTTAACATTTCATATGCAGGGAAGTCATTAATCGTCCATAACAGTGTCGCTTTCATAACAAAATTTTGTTTTTTTGAACTATCATATATCAAAACTTCATCCTTCCATAACATTTGCAATTATTCAATAAGAGGACTCAGATACACATCTATACTCTTGCTCAATGACTTTGGACCAAGAATCATGCAAGTCAAAAATATGTGTTCCCTACACATGCACATACTTAGTGGAAAGTTATTAGGAGTAACAAATAGAGACCAACATGAACATGATGTTGTTGAACCACCAAATGAATTGAAATCATCAGTGCAAAGTTCTAATCATACATTGTGAATCTTTGCAGCGAAGTTAGGATGACAATTGTCAAAATATTTTCATGCTTCTACATCAGAATGATGTATGATAACTGAGAGATCACTTTGCACCCCCTCTGCATGATATCGCATAAATTGTTCAGTATTCTTGGATAAAAATAAGAGTTGAAATTTTGTGATAATTGAAAAATATAAATATTGCAATAGGAATATACCTTTAATTAATATTAGAATTTGACTTTGGTTTGAATTTTAGCTCGCCGCATACATAACAACTTGCTAATTCACTATGTTCCTTCTAATACAACATGCAATGGTTGTGGCAAGCATCAATCTTCTAATACTCTAAGCCAAGTTCACTCATCATTTTCAGGAATTTATAATAATTTTTAGGTAACTTTTCAAAAGCATACAACATACTCTTGATAATACAAATTATTCTGTCAAAATACTTTTCACTCATATTATATTCACATTTCAAATTCATCAATTGTGAAATAAAAGATAACACACTTTGTTGCTCGTAACCATTTCAAAGAGGCTTATCTGCATTTTTAAAAGATTATAAAATTTTGAAATCGAAGGATTAGGAATTTCTTCTTTTTGTTCATTTTCTTCATAAAATTTAGCACAAACTTCTGCATCTCGTATCATATCAATATATGGATTTGCCGAAGTTTTCATAAAATTATCTTGGTTACTTGAACTTTCATCTTTCTAATATTTTTCACCATGCAAAATTCAATTCAAATAATCCACCCAAAAACCCTTTCGATATAAATTCATCTCGACATTATATCTTAGTTCTAATCTTTTATTCTTACAATTTGCACATGGACAACGAATGCGACCAAGATAATCGACTATATTGCATTCTTCATATGCAAATTTTAAGAATTCATCAACTTCGTTCTTAAATTTTTCATAAACATAACTCTTGATTTTTTCAGTGAAAAATCTAACTTCGATCAGGTCTCATTATACTACATAATATGAATAAAACTTAATTAAATATGAGTTGAACATAATTAAATATGAAAAAAATAAGATTACAAATATTAAATATTTTTTGATATTTACTAAATATGATTACAAATAAATTAAATATGATTAAATATAAAGTAATATTTTTCGGGGGGAGGGCGACGCGCCCTCCTCATAGCAGTGAGGAGGGCGGAGGAACGGCTTACCGGCAGCGAGGAGACGAGAGGGCGGGCGGCGACCCGCGAGTGCGGGCGGAGCAAGAGGGGAAAAACACGAAGAAGAGAAAAAAATGGAGGCCGGAGGGATTTTAGGGCATGAGAATTGGCAATAGAAATTTTTTCGCTAACGCTGCTAACAACGACAATATTTTTTCTGTTGCTAACACGTCATATTTTTTTAAAAAAAATGTGATCAACTTATCTTGTCGCTAAAAAATCATTAAATTATCGCCAGTAATGACAAATATTTTTGTCACTAAATAGTTGTCATTAATCCATACTATTCTTGTAGTGTCTCTTTCAACCAAGTTTGTTAATTTTTTAAGTAAACTTTTAAATTTTAATAGGTTAAAAATTAGTCATCCATAATTATATTTATTTACTTTTACGATGAATCAAAAAATGATTATACTTAAGATTATTAGTTTACACTGTTCAACTGATTAAATCAGCCAACCGTTGCTATAAATGTACGTATAAGCTCGCCGGTGCACATCAAATTGTATAATATACACAAAGTAAAAAACATATATACAAAATGGCTTCCAACTCATTTTCTTCTTCGATGCAGTGGCGAGTAGCGTGTGTGACAACGGATCTATGATAGCTACTTAAGTAGGTAATACCTTACTACTTATCTTAATAATCGTATGATTTTAAATGTACGATACATTTAATAATTTATAACAAAATATTTAAGATAAAAAAAATTTATATTTATCATATGACATAATAATTAGTATATATATATATATATATATATATATATATAAGTGCATTCGGTGCAATTACACATATAAAGATACGTATGATTCATATTTTAAATTTTAAATAAAATATTTTTTTTAGATTTTATGTAGTTACATTGAATACACCTAATTATGTATTGCGTATGTACCTCGTATGATTCAAGTTGGTATAAAGTCAATGCAAAATTGTCCAAACAGTCGGCATGCTACATGCATGCAACATATATTCAAAATATTATCTAATTTAACGTTTTAAGTAAAACATTAGTTAGTCAAATTATAATGCCCTTATTCCAAGTCGGTAATTCATATATATAATATGGTCGAATCAAACCTACGTGCCCATGACATAAAACTTCCCAACACAAATCCAACTACATATGCAAGTTGGGACTCGAAAGCGTTTGCCTCCACTTGACTCTCTCTCTCTCTCTATATGTAGTTGGGACTCGAAAGCGTTTGCCTCCACTTGACTCTCTCTCTCTCTCCTCTCATTATATATTATATCCACATGCAACACATATTAATTCATATTGCACGCATGCACGATTTCATCGCATCGGTCGTCCCATCATTTGCATGTGTACACATAAAAAAAAACTGTTATTAAAAATAGCATAGTAGTAACAGTTAATTCTCAACTTGAATTGGCAAATGCCTGCACAAGATTTGCAAAAGGCCAAATGGATGCATGCACGTAATTGCTATTTGATCCATCACTAAAATGAGCATTTTTGTTTGTGCATATTATCACATGTGATCATGCGGTTAGAGAGTTTTGGCATGCACTCTTTCTTTTAACTGATGAATTATTTTCTGACCAAGTTAGGCACTTGTGTACATATATATTTTTTGCAAGAGTAAAACGAGATTAAAAAAAAATCATGTGTGTCATGAGTCACAATGTGGTGATATAAGGGAACCACATGTTTAATTCACTGTTCTTTTAGGAAATTATAATGTGTTTGTTTTAAAACCACATATAGCATTTATATTTTCATGGAAATTAGAAGGTTACTAGCTATATATTACTCCAGTTCAAGCTGAGCATAATAATATATACAAGTTAAACCTCTCGGAAAGTTGAACCCAAGGTTGTAAAATTTGGATCGACGAACTATTCGAAAATGACTATGAACAAGGTCGAATCGATAATAATAAATTAATCTAAATATATATTGTATGCTAACAAAATGTTAAAAATGTATCATTCTCGTAAAAAATGGCAAAAAATAATTATCCATAAGTCGAGACTGAAAAGATATATATATATTATATTAACAAAAATTGATAAGATAAATATTAATAAGATATGTATCTACATTAACATCTCACATTAAGAAAAATATATATAATAACACAATACAATTATTTTTAATTATAAAATATCAAATAAATTTCAACAATTAAATAAAAAAGTTTTTTTCATAAGAGTATAATAATTTGATAAACTCGTAATGATAGTTCTTTTTCAATTAAAATGATAGAAATCTTTTGAATTTATTGTAAATGAATAATAATTTTAGAACATTGTCATATTAAAAAAAATTAAATAGTAAAACAAATTACAAAATTTACATATTTACTTATTTAGTTGCTCCATTGAATTAGATGAGTTAAATATTTCATAATTCATATCTCACCACAAACACGACTACATGTCTTATTTTTTACTCTTGAAACACGATTTGTCTAACTTGGGTTTGACCGATTCCTCGGGTTTTGATCGGATTTGACCGGTGCAAAGTGACTCAATAGGATATTCGAATTTTATTCGACTCATAAGTCGGTTAAAAGCCCAGATATCGATTCGACCGATAAGTTCGATCCGAATTTTATAATCTTGATTTAACCGATTGGAAAAATCGAATAATGATATTTATATTTTTCATTAGTCAAATAATTCAAACCTCTCGTGCTCCACGTTATGATCCAAAGTTATCAAAAGAATTCGTGGATTGATCCGATCTCATTCCCATTGGACATGGCAGGATGAGTCAAGAGATAGAATTGTCAGATGAATATAAAAAATATCCTCCTACGTTTTTTCTAATTGTTTTAATTAAGCTTATTTTGTTTGGATAATTTTTTCGAACTCCCAATTTTTTTATATTTTTTATACTTATGATAATATGAAAAATATTTTATTATGTAAATTATCATAAATCCCACAAATTATATGTTTTAATATCATTATCTATGACTTATATAATTTTATTAATATTTACAAGAATTTTACATTAATTGAGTGATTACATATTAAAAACATTAAAAGTATAATAAAATAATAATATATTTATATAACTTTACTTATGTATGTTCTTCGGGTGTGTTTTTAGTTTAGATTTTACCTAAATTTATAAATTAAAAAAATCGAATGGATTTTTTAAGTTTTCGGATTTTTTAATTTGAAATTTACCTATTTGCAGTACTTCCCTTGTCTTGCAAGCAACTAGCACTCTCAACAATCAAATGGTTCAATGTCAAAATCCTAGTAGCAAAATGAAATTATGGTTAGTTATTATTATATTACAAGCAATTTTATATGCACTTATGGTTAAAATTTAAACAACTAGGCAAAGAAGTTGATATTCTGAAAGTGATTTTTTTTTCAAAATTCATAGATCATATTATTGTGATATAAATTTAAAATATGCTTGACACTTGTCAAAGTTAATAATATGATGCTTGTTATATTTATTAATGACATTATTAATAATAACGTAATACAGATTAAAACATGTGTTTTAATAAAAATTTCAAGGTCAAAGAGTACAAAAGAAATAATTGATAATTTATCCTATTATTGATACAAAAATCCAGTAAGTTATATTTGAAAATAAAGATATAAAATTTTAACATTTGCCTATAGAACTAAATTAGTATTGTTAAGAATATAAATATAAATATTTTACTTTGCAGTACATTTAATTTAATAAGTATTAAAAAATGTTAAAATATTACTATGTTATATTATTGATAATATCTTGAATTCTAACATATTTGAAAGTTCGTATGTTCTTTAATTTTGTAACATGTCGGCGTCCTCGAGAGAGGTCTATTTTATTTTTGAGTCATAATTTCAAAAAAATTTATGATAATTGCCTTATTTTTCTAAAGACTGCTGTAAAATTCTATCATGAAAAGAATTTATATCTTTTTATTATGAAAGTGCTTAGAGGAGAGTCTAAATTATTATTATTCTCTCTTTAAAATTTTCGCCAATAATATTTTTGTGTAAATCTCATATTTTTTTGTGATATTCTCTCTTGTAGATATTCGTAATGTATATCATGCATTATCAAAAGCTAATAATTTAAATCAAGTTGATTGACGCAATTAATTAATGGATTTATACTTCAGGTTGAAAAATCGAGAGCTAGTAGTCCAAGTTTTCTTGATCAAAATTTACTTTGTCGCTCTCGTTTGCATATCGAATTAGTTGAATATTAGTAATTCTGAAGTCGGTGTGATTTAAAAAAAAAAGCTAATAATTTACCTGGACTTCAAAAAAATAAAAAAAAATGAGAAAATATAAAATTGTTGCGGCGCTTGACACCTAATCAACCTACCTACAAATGAAATGTCAAACTTGACGAATATCCTTTTACAAGCCATTCAAGGTCGTTTTCAACTAATCATTGCGGCCTTCTGCCGACGAGAATCTCTAAATCCGATCGCCTTTATTCAACATCATTATTTATTTATTTATTTATTTATTTGTTCATCTACAAATTTTGGTTGATAGACATATACTAACAATTTGAAATTCAAATTGCCAAATTCAAACGTGTAATGTGCCAAAGTCTATTCTTTTTCTTGTGATTTCTGACTATGAGACATATGGCACTAAGGTTGAAGTTAGAATGCTAATATTAGAAAGAGAAAAAACCGTGATGCAATTTCACTGTCTAAATATTTTTAAAAGAATATTATTTTTTTATTTATGAACAATGAATTTTTTTTAATTAAAAAATCGATAATTTCATGTGTTTACAAATTTTTATTAGAAATAGTTTTTAAGTAATGAAGCCAAAATTAGGTGGAGAGAGTGAACCAGTTACGTGGGATCTTAACGTGAACATGTTTAAATATATTTATAATCATGTAGCGCAATTATGTAAATGCATCTTAGTTGATCTTTTCCAAAATCTGATGAAAATGCATCTGAATAAATCTAATAATAATTGCATATATTCTCTTTAAACAATAAATTCTCGGGATTTTAACATTTCATTGTAGGATAAAAATGAACCTCTCTCTCTCTCTCTCTCTCTCTCTCT
>LTAE01007129.1:0-15687 GCA_001647135.1 Pontederia paniculata
TGAAACCAATTGCTGTGCAAACTAGATTTCAATTTCTATGTTTTGATATATTATAAATATTTTTTGGATAATTCTAACTCCTCCAAAATCTAGTCAAAATAGAGGCTATAAAATCCGGACAGAAATCACAACATGTTGCTATAGTTCAATAAACTATAAATACTCATATGAATCCATGATCTTCTATGCTTAGCAATAGCAGTTATCTTAATCTATTATTAAATCTATAATCATAGATAAGATGAATTAAGGCATCTCCTTACATAACTTTCTATCGCTATGATGCATTCTTTGCATTTTGAGTCCATCTTTCTCTCTTCTTTTTATTTCTTTTGAATCCTTTTTTTTTTTACTTTTTCAAAGATCTCAATAGCCTTTTCTTCTCTTTCTTGCTGTCACTTTACTTCTAATAGTCTTTCTTACTTCTTATTGTTCCTTGTCAAAACATCTTTCCTCTTTCTTGCTATCTTGTTGCACTTTCAAAAAAACTAAAGTTCAATTTCATATTAGAGCTTGAGGGGAGTGAGTTTCCTATATTAGAGCTTACCAAATAAAGAAAAGAAAATATTTTTAATTGTAGTGAGCTTTTATATGAAGGGAGGACGAGTTTTAGTGGATTTGAAATTCAATGATAAGACTTTTAAGTGAGGTTGTGGGTCCCACTTCTTTTTCTCATCTCTTGTACATATATGTATTCCGATATTATAATAATATATATATATATATATATATATATATATATTATTTTGAAAGATTGGATGTATGCATGTTGTTACCTTCAATCATTTTTATCAATAATTAATCATTTCAATTGACTTATGCAAAAAATGAGTATGTTTCTCCTCTTTTAAGCTACAACTTACAACAACACAATATAAACCGTTTAGAAAAGTGATCAAGACTATATTTTCCCAAAATGAAAATATAGTCCCAACATTCTTCCTGTTGCGATCATGTTATACCTTTCCTGAAACAGTGGTGTTTGTGGAGGAGGAAACTAATTGTGCACGACCAGTTAAAAGGAGAAAAAGCATATGAAACACAGAGGATGTCGCACAATTTCGAATCAAGAATTCAGGTGCTTATTTTAATTTTTAGAGAACAAGTTGTCATTATAATCAATTGAGAAAAAAAAGAAGAACATCTACAAAAATTGAATAATATTCATACGTAATTTGATAATTATATTTACAAGGAATTCGTTTATGCGACAACTCATAAGCGTTGCGGCAGGTGGAAATTACTTGGAGGGGAGAAAGTCACTAGATGATGAACTCGATTTCGTATTTTTATGATTAAATTTATCCAAAGGATAAAACTTATACTACTACTGATCCGTCGGTATTCAAAATTATTAATATCTAATTAATTTGAACGAATTTTTTTTAATAATTAATCATTTGAAAAATTAAATTCGAAATTATCAATTTTAAAATACAGCCACGTTATTCAACCGTGGCAATTAAATTTGCATAAAAGATAATATTGTATCATCATTGACCCATATATTTACATCTTCATAAGTTTTGATCACTGTCGCATTAACTCATGGACCCTTGCAATGCACGAATTGGACTTCCTCGTTATTTTCTAAACAGTTTCTCAATGTTTCAATGTTCTCACCTGCTCGGACCAAACAGCCAAACACCGACATAGCACGTCAGAAAGGTAGGAATATAAAGAAATTAGTTCAACTGAATAAAAATAGTAAATTTCGAAGTTTAAAATATTATTATTATTATTATTATTATTATTATTATTATTATTATTATTAAAAAAAACATATGATGTTCAAAGGGTCTCGTCTTTGAAAAAATTCGTTGTAGATTGTCTCAACATATGATGTTCAAAGGGTCTTGTCATTTTCCCCCTTTTTTAACGAGAATGTATGGCATTTGTTTGGTTGAATTCTTTTTCTAGAAATGATTTATGTGGAAAAACATATTTTCAGAATCATTATTTGTTTATGTAAAAAGATAAGTTTATTGATTGTATGTGTATGATAGGAGGAAACTTAATAATATTTTCTCCAAATTTTTATATAAAAGTTGAAGATCAATTTCCTTACTTAGTTACCATAATAAAACTTATAATTATAATTATGATTTTATGTTGGATTATTGTAAGTACTTAAAATTATACATAATTTTAATTTAAAAACGAAATTCTTCACCAACCGAACACATGAATAGCCACTACAACCGTCATGCGATACAATTATTTTTTTAGAAAAAAATAAATATATGCAGGAGAAATATATAAATATCTATAAATATATAATCGAAAAAAAACAATAAAAATTATATAAAAAAAGCTTTAATTTATTACAAGCTGCAGAAGCAAATAGACCATTATTTTGGGTGTCCAACAGCAACACCAGAGCTAACTAGTCCTTGTTCTCAACCACCGTCTCCTCTCTCACGAACCAACTTTTGGTCCCCTTCCCATAAAACTGCGATCTTTTGCTCACTGTCATCGCTGGTGGCGGGTCGAAGTAGGTATGAAGAAGCTCTGCAACGGTAAGGGGCGGCGGGTGCACCCCGCCCCGCCACCTCCGGCCGCAAGGGGGCATCTTGTGGCGCTCCCGGTGGCGGTGCTCGCTCTGGCCGCGACTCTCGCGCCCGAGGAGCAGGAGGTGCTGGCGTACCTGCTTACAGGCGGCGTCGGCGTAGCTGGCGGACGGAGATGGAGGCAGCATCCGCCGGAGCTCGGGTGCGGCTGCTTTGGGTGCTACAAGAGCTTCTGGGCGCGGTGGGATGCTTCTCCGAACAGCCACGTCATCCACCGGATCATCGAGGCTGTGGAGGAGGGTGCGGAGATGAAGGAGCGCGGCCGGAGGAGCGGCGGCCGCAGGCGCCGCCGGAGCAGTCAGAAAGGAGGCGACTTGGAGGTGGCGGAAGAGGAAACCAAAGCCGCGGCGGCGGCGGTGGCGGCGACAGCTGAAGGCGGCAACTATGCCGCGGAGGACGATGAGGATGGTGGAGAAGAAGATGGAGAGGAGATCAACGGCGGTGCTGACAGCAGTAACAGTAATAGTGGCATTGACACTAAGAACTCGGTGAGGAGATTGGTGAGTTTTATTGGGGAGAGAGTTTGGGGAGCTTGGAACTGAAACAAAATAAAAGTGTGCATATGGGATGTATGGGTTTGGAGATTAAGGTCAGTTTAGATGCTATTTCTTCTGTCTTTCCAAATGTTGTTGTTGTTGTTGTTATTCTCCTTTTTACTGGCATATGACTTCCTGTTGCAATGAGAAGTCAGGCTTCCTCAGCCACTACCAAGAACAGATTCTTTTTTTGATAGATCTAACAATAACATTATTTGCATCTTGCAAAGGATCAAATACATTTTAAGGATAAAAACAAATATGATTTCAGGTCATTAACTGAATTTCTTTCTATTTCATCTGATATCCATTTTCTTTTTCTTTTTCTTTTTCTAGGTGAAATATATCCAAATTCTTTAGCTAAGCTCTTCGTGATACCTGCATACAATCTGCAAAAGTTTGGAATGGTACAGTGCTGATATCTTTTTCTTTTCAGAGCAGAGGTCTTGTTTCTTGGTTTGCTGTTTAAACTGCAGCATTGAAGACTATTTTGTAACAGGAGTAAGAAACAGTATACAGTTATTAATAGCTGCATCAGTACAGTTATTGCAATGCAAGCAGTTAATCTTTCTGTCACTACTAGTGTACTTTGGTCCTTCATAAAGTAGCAATTAATGTTGCCCATTTTAATTTTATGATATGTTGATTGCTGATAAGTGCTAAATAAACTTGCTAACCACCTGAAGGAAACTTGTTCTATATGATTAAGATGCCATGTTGCTACAAATGGATCCATAAAGGATGCCTTGTGACAAAGAAAATACAAACTTGCTACCACCTGAAGAAGGGTTTTGCTGAGCATCTATTCCTCCACTAAAATGTCAATTATTGGCCTCTTTTGTCTATTTGTCTTTCCCTTTAAAGCTTTAACACCATGTATAGTTACATCAACCCTGTGTCCATTTGCTTATTGGAAGGCCAAGTTTCTTCAGGGCCTTGTGTTTTCTTTTGTCTTTGGAGTAAGGAAAAGTGCCTGGGAAAAGGAATGAAGTCATGAACACAGTGGCACCAAGCACTAAGACCAGGAAACATTGGTGGCTTCGGTATTACCAAAAGTTGGAAGACCATTTCCAAGCAAGTTTTCATAGTTTTCCAGACTGGAATTGCATATTCAAAGCTTGCTCAGCCTTTTATGATCTTTTCCTTTCATCTATACATATATAATATAGTGCTGCTTTCTTAACCATTAAGCACCTGTTTTGTTCATAAGTATGACTGAAGAAATATATTTTATTTCAGTGTTTTAAGCATCATTCTGGGCTCTGTTACAACCAACTGAGAAATGCTTATCATGATCGTTTAGAAAGTTTCAGAAATCTGTATAAAGAATGTAACTTCTAAAGTTGCGTACTGAGCAAGGACAATTTTCGTTTCTCAAATCCGAGATCATGTAAAATTCTCCTACTACAACTCCTTTAATACTTCCTCCTTATAAGATAGATTACCTATAAACCTATCTACTATCACACAACAAACACCCGAACCATAAAGTTCAGCAGAGAAACTGAAACATGTTGTAGTGAACAACATAAGACTTCACTCGAATTCTCTACTGTAACCAGGACTTCCTGGTGAATAGTAATAGTTCCTGTTGTTTTTTGCAGATTGCTAGTTTCAAATATCGTCTTTGGGATATCCTTGTTTCTGTTCTCTGAACATCGAATGCGTCACTGATGCAGTCAAATTTGGAGGGAGACCATGCAGTTCCTACGGACGAATAAAGCTGAAAATTTAGACACTGGGCTGTTTTTTTCTTAAATGGAGTGAAACAGACGGTGAATTACCCCAAAGAGAAAAAGAGTAAATTCGATTCTTATGATAGAAAATCAAATTCAAAATTATCATAATTAAATCTGATGATCTAAATTATCATTAAAGAATCTACTTAGCAATATTGCTAAGTGAAATTTCCAACCTCATTACCTAACAGAGACACTGTCCGGTAATTATAGATCCATTCATGTCACGCTCCGAACCCAATATTCGGGAACGCACCAAGGGGTGTTACGATTTTTCACTAATTCAAATTCAAACTCTAAATAACAACGATCAGTAGATCAACGACTCCAAAATAGCTAACTATAGAATTTTTCAAAAATTTGGGCACGACCTTTCCTAAAAATCAGTCGCGACATATACAACATGTATAAAGGGCCAAGTCTGAATCATATAAGATAAAATAAGATGATAACGGATAAAATAATGGGTCAGATTTTCTCGCAAGGAGTTCATAATACTCCAATACCGATAATAACAAATAAATGGGCACAATGTCCGACTAATAGGCAAAGCTCTATGAATATGACAAGAATGAATAAAAATATAATCTAAAACTCTTCAAACTCTCGTATACACACACAATCCTAATTATTTTTCCCTTTTTAAGCCCGATGAACATGCAAGAGGTCTATAGCCTCAATTCTCGAGGAGTATCTCCTCCTCCTCACCTACAAAATAATAATAATAAGAGGGGTGAGCATAAATGGATCAGTGAGTGAAATAAATGGATCCATAAAATATTTAAACCATCCGAAAATAAAACTATCGGAAAAATACGATCAAAATGTATATCATACATACCTTCATATAATAAAATACTTGCAATCAATGTAGGAGTTAAAATATGCTACGTATGAGCTGAACTACGTGTCATGACACCTCGCCATCAGCGATCACATATCCATCCCGCCACAGCTGATGACCATCTCGACCCCGCGAGCCGTCGCTCGCCCCCACGAGGGCATCACACCGTCACCATGATTAGTTCCCTAGATCATGCATGTCGTCATCCACCACGAGTATGAACTATCGTCATCATCGCACAGGTAGATCACCTCGACCCGGTGAGCTATTGCTCGCCCCCACGAGGGAGAGCTACCATCATCATCATCATCATCATCATCATCATCATCATCATCATCATCATCATCATCATCATCATCAACATCTCACTCCATGTGAGTTACCATGCATGTCTAATGCACACGCATGAGATATACATATATATCATACTAGTATTTCAAAATAATACTAGGAATTAACATTTGAATTAATCTTTCAGGATTTATACATCACATAAGCATAAAAGCCTTCAAATCTCAGCATACGAGAAATCAGACTTAAGTCCTGAAATCGCCAAGCACAAGAAATCCATATGAAATCCAATCGAAAAATCGAAGCCGGCATATCATGACAATAGCCCAAAAGATCATCACATCATCAACATGATCAATCAGTTGAGCTAAAGAAATGAATATAATGAACCACGACGATGTGATATTGCTCTAGATTTATGAAAAGTCTATTCACCTCGGATACGCTCGACCTCGTCGGGTCCTCCACGTCCGAACATGTCAGTCAAATGATAACCTAATCGAACACAGTGTAAGTTTCTATTAGATTCCTTTCCATGTGCTCATATAGTTAAATTAACCATTTTCGAGTTTGTCCATGTCCCATTTAAGTCATATAATAATATTTCCATTTTTTCTGAAATTTTCAGATTTATTACATTAGGTTACTTTCACAACTCGTATTAAATATTTTATTCAATCATTTGACTTTACATGATTAGAAGTTTATAGCTTACCATATTAAGATGATCCACCCCTAATGTCATTATTTAACACACCATAATTAATTGTAATATTTTTTAAAATGATAATTTGTAATGAACAATAATATGATAAATGGAACATCATTTAAATAATTTATTCATGACAGAAATCAATATATGAAGTATAAAAGTTATTTATTTAATTTTGAATTATTTAATTTTAGTCCTTATCTTTTTATGTTCTCCATGTAGAAAAAATGGTCCTTAATAATTAAACTATTATTGAAGAAAATCATATTAAGATCAAGAAAAATAAAAAATAAAAATATTGGAAAAAAAACCTGAATAGATTGTAAATCCGTGGTTACTTTGCTTTGATCATTTATACATTAATTTAATTTTTTTATGAATTGTTAATGAATATAGAAATAAAAAAATATAAACAATAAAAGAGAAAATATTTCTTTCTTAACAAAAATGGAATCTCGAAAGATTATTTTAAATCATGTTAGGCATTTATAACTATTTCTATCTCTCTCTCTATATATATATCATCTCATTACTATAAAACTATATTTAGGAAAATTAATTATGAAACTACCAGATAATTTATGCATATAAGTTTAAATATAAATTAAGTTTATTATAAAAATGACATGCTCTCCTTACTCCTACTATGTCTTTAATACAATATAGATAGATTACATTTAACATTACTAATTGTAATGTTTTTTTTAAATGGCAATTTGTAATGAATAATAATATGATAAATGGAACATCATTTAAATAATTTATTCGTGACATGAATCAATATAGAAAGTATTTTATGCCACTTAACAGAAAAAGTTATTTATTTAATTTTGAATTATTTAATTCTAGTCCTTATCTTTTTATGTTCTCCATGTAGAAAAAGTGGTCCTTAATAATTAAACTATTATTGAAGAAAATCATATTAAGATAAAAAAATAATAAATAAAAATATTGGGAAAAAACTTGAGGTTACTTTGTTTTGATCATTTCTACATTAATTTATTTTTTTATGAACTGTTAGTGAATATAGAAATAAAATAAAAAATAAAAATAATAAGAAGAGAAAATATTCTTTCTTAACAAAAAATGGAATAAAAATTGACTTATTACACATAAGAAATAAAATCTATAAATACAAAAAACTAATAATTAGATAGAATGCACCTTATTTTTCAGAATTTTAATATGATATAATTAGCATAATAAAAAATGAAGATCATATAAAAAAATAAGTACAAATGTTTCTTGTGCTAACTATAATTGAATATAACAAATAAATAAAGTGTGAAGACATTTCAAGAATAAATAAAGTTCATTATAAAAAAATCGAATATTTTTTTTTGCAAAACAAATAAAGTGTATATAAACTAAATAAAATAAAAATAAAATATTAATTTTCAACAAACATAAACATCCGAATGAAGAACAAAGGAGGTGAGTTCAACTTTATTCCTCTATTTATAAGGTGAAGGGTTATTATACTAACTATTATAATTAGTTAATCTTTTTAGTTATAAAAACTAACTATTGATGTATGAATTATAGTTAAACTTATATTTTGATTAATTATAATATTTGTAAGACACATGACAACTCTCCTTGTTGTCAAATGTCATTCTCTCTTTCAAACTTCTTTGCTTTTAATATAGTATAGATAGATTGTATTTGGATAAATTAAAATATAATAATAAATATAAAATATTTTGTAGTTAAGTTTCGGATAAAATACGAGAATTCAAAATGTATAGCATATGTTTTAACGGAGATAAAAGTGTTAAATTGAATTAAAAAATATGATAATTAATTATATTCTGAAAAATATTTAACAAGATATAACAAAAAAAATAAATAGTAATAAAAAATATCAATTTAATCTTGTGTATCATAGTGATAGTGAGGTGAAATAATTTATATATTATGCTAAATTCAAATTAAAAATTAGGTTATTTCCATAAACTCCCTTCAAAATATCATAAAGTTTCATATTTAATCTTGAATTATAAAATTATATAGAATTAGGTTTAAGCTTTTTCAATCGGATAATTTTACCTTATTACCTATTTTTTTCATTTCTTTAATTGATAAAATATTAATTTGCCCATCACTAAAAAACATTATAAATTTTCTTTTAAAATAGTTGCCGGCTACACTACTTGCTCTTTCGCTGCGTAAAATTAAATTATATGTTATAAATATAATTATATATTTCTATGTTTAAATAATTTAAGACAATTAGAAGGTTTTCATTTGATATTCGATTCAATTCGAGACATTTTGGTTCGATCTCAATTGTAATCGAGTCAGGAAGAAACTTATCGAGATAATGATGATGTTATTCTCAGTCCATATTCGATTATGCTCACCCCTAATATTCGAAGTTAAGAACGAATATAAAAGATAAAGTTAATTATATTTAATTTTATGGTTCAAGATTATATTAGATTTTGTACCGGATAAAAGCAAGAATTAACACGGTTCTTGCAAAAGGATGGACTACATTCGTTAAAATCGGGTTACACGACTCTAGTTCTACCATATCCGGTTCTGTCATATTCCACCCTAATTATCACGTCATTTGCCGCAATCAAGATCATATTCTTCTTGCTAAATCATACCATCACCGGACGGCAAAATTGATTCAGCGCATAAGTATGTGTTAAATTAGGATTCATATCAAGACCGGAACAAGATATGGAAATCCCTATTTAAATCGCTTTCTATTTTACAATGAAACAATAGGAGCTTTTCGATTTTGGCGCCATTTATAGTATTATATATATATATATATATATATATATATTTGAATACATAAAATATTGTTTTTTATGTGTTAATATATTTGTTCATTCAATGGCTATTAAATATTACAATATAGTCTATTCAAACATTTATTCAACCATTTTCTTTCAATTGTGTATTATTCTAAAAATATAAAAAAAAGGATATCCCAAATTTATTTCGGTTCCAATTCTTATTGGAAATATTATTTTGTAGAGTCGTGACTACAAAGAACGTGTGATCTGAACTTTGTATTGACATATATATTGGCCATGGGCTACATATGGATGACGAAATGAATAATGGGCCGTTGGATCCGAGACGACGGATCCAGGGAGGGTAAACTGACGGCTGTAATTATCCAACTCCCAACTTTCCCACGGTTGAGATCTTGCGTGGGCCATTTCATAATTTCTATTATTTTTACAAATTTCTCTCATCGTTTTTTTTTGTATTAACATAGCAGAAAACATTAGTTCCATACTAATTAAATTTGAACAAAACGAATGCAAAAAGATTTAATCTCATCACAATAATTTTTTTTTTTCAAATTTAATTGAACTTGTATTACCATTATCACTTTAGTCAATTTGCTATTTGAGATCTGATTAATTTTTAATTTTCCTTTTACCTTATTAATTAATATTTTTTATAGTTAAACGTTTTTTTATTACTTTGAGAAAGAAATAAAAAATGGTAGCTTGTTTTTAACGGCATTTGGCTCGCACAAAATTACTAATGTTGGTGCTAGTTAAGTAGGAAGCATCATGTTACCTACATCTTCAATCGTAGAATGTTAAATTTATGATGAAATTTTCTCTCTTCTATCTTTTTCTCTCTCTTAAATATATTCACCATATATTATATATCCTACTATTAAAAATATATGTAGCATGGTGCTCCCTACTTAATTAGGGAGCACCTCTATTTTTTCATTGAAAGAAAGTCGGATAGTTATTTTATCTAAAACTACAGTGTTTGAATGAATTAATTTGGATAATAGTGATTACAAAATAAATGAGTGAGGGAGAAGTTATTTTTTTTAGTTTCTAATTTATCTTTACTTCTTTCTGGATAGTTATTTATGAAAAGATAACCCGATTCACTTTTCAGTTGGCCAAAAAATATATTCGCTGCTGTTTCTAAAAAGTAAATAATTCCACCATTACGTATAAATTAGATCTTTTATGTTACGATAATTTTATTACAAATTAATTACTCATACATTACAAGAATATTATATTGTAAAAACTAAAAAAAATTATTTCGTACTTATTAATTAATCTAACTACTATATTTACCAAACATTTATTTTTTGTTATATAATTAAATTACTAAACTTTAATCATTAATAATTAATCGTCATCACTTCTATGATGAACTATTATTTATCAATCTAATTATTATTTTTTACGAGAACTCCATACCAACTCAGTTAGTAATTTTGTAATTTATTCTGAGGTGGTTGGAATTGTCATCGGCTCTCACGGTGCGGAAGTCAACATTTGATAGGGGAGTAAGAATAAATCCAAATGTACCAATGGAAGTTCGGGTGCACAGATAGTTCTAGTTTATAGAAATCTTTAATTCAAGTTTTTTAATATAAATAATTTTTTTATTGAGAACGTGCAATTCAAGATAATACATATTATTCGAAATGAAATTCTAAAATTCATGATAGCAATCGAAAAATATAAATTGAAATACCTATTTAAATTTAAAAAATGTGATAAAAAATAACTTAAATTTTGATAACAATAATAATTTAATAAAAGAAATAATCAGCTCCTCAAATAATAACTTGATAGAAGATTTCGGAAAATATAAGTCAAAATGAGTAGTTAATTAATTGAAAAGACGAAGAATATGAAGTGCTCATCATCACCGATTGCGTCTTAACCACAAAGGATATCATACTTTCGGTATTCAGAATTATTAACATCTAATTAATTCGATATTTGGACGAATGATGATAAAGAAAAATCTTAACTAATTGATAATTTCAATTAGACTATTAACTCTCTTGTCTATCAATTCGAGACACATATTCGCTAACAAATTAATGTTAATTAAAAGATATCATATTTTTTCAATTATATAAGAAGGTCACTGGCCTAATACAAGAATATTGAAATAAACTATATTCCATATGAGAATTGAACCCTTAACCACAAAGGACATCATACTTTGAACCTCATATTTTGAACCATCAATTGTGATTTAAATGCGAAGACAGTGATTTATAGGGATGAAATTTTTGAAAGAGTTTAATGTTTGACTCGGAGATGTAAAAAAAAATACACTTTAGAAAAAAATAAAAAAAAATTATGGTGTGAAATAATGAATGAAGTAAATATAAAAGAATGAAAGAGTGAAAAAATGAGAAACTTTTAAAAAAATGAGAATAAAGGAAGGAGAAATCATCTAACCTAATTATGAAACTGCCCCTATGCAAAATTTCAAAAAAATCACAAAAATAATAAATAAAAATTTACGGAACGGAGGTTTGTATATCGTAGAGGGAGCCAATTATATAGTGCAACTACATCTACCAACTGTCCAATCTTGTGGGAGGAGCTTGCACTCATTACAATTTATATTATATTAACACATACTATGATAAAAAATATGAATATCTATCTTAATATTTTAAATAATTTTATATGATATTTATAAGATCATTTTATTATTATCAAAATTTTAAATTCTTATAATTTTGAACCAGACTTTTTTTAACAATTCTATTTGAGTCAAAATAAAAAAAACTAATTAACATTGTTAAAAAATAGCTTTCTAACAATAAAATAAAAAACCTCAAAAGATAAAAAAATATGAACAAAAACCTTATAACTATTAATCTATTGCAATTTTTCTAGAACATTCGTAGACATCTTCTTTAATGGGTGCCTCCCAAAATGATAACACATGGGCAACATTGCTCCCCTTCTCAACCCCATCCACTCCTCAATCTTTCAATAGATCAAAGAGATGTCATTGACCACCTCTCCCCATATTTCCCATTACACAAGTGGAATGTAGTGTAAGGGGCAATGGCTAAATGCAAAAGCATCATTACCCATCATAAGTCGGACGAAATCTTATTATGTTTTTTTTTTGGAAATGTATGAAATTGTGTTAGACTCCATTTTTAGGACTATCGGTCAATGTCTTAAACTATTGATATAGAAAAGTATTAAGGAATTAAGTTAATGAAAGTTGGTCAATGTGAAAATTCAAATTCGATCAACTCGATCGATTAGATAATTTTTTTTGTGGATTAGATGGATTAGTTGAGTTAATAGCATAATATTTATTGTTATAATATATAACTAATATGATTCTCGTACGATGCACGTAGGATTTTTATAAAAAAGTATTTTCTTTCAGAAAATATCACATTAAAGTTTCATGGTCTTTAACTTTGTCTTTAGTAGTATAAATTGGAATGAAGAATCTTTTCTGATCCACTTGCCTTTTATATTTTCAAACATCACGTGAATGTGTAGAAGTGTCGACGACCCGACCAACAGCAATGACAACATCAACATAATACAGAATACATAATAATGTTGCAAAATAATAGATAAACATGAATATTGTTCACATTCATTGGTGCAATAGAAAATGTAAAAGGCAACGAAAGAGATAACATAAACCAGAGAACACGAGGTACATGTACATAAAAATATAATACTAATACTATAGTTCTGAAAAACTAAGGCAACGAAAGAAACAATAGAAACTAGAGACCATGAGGCACATGTACATAACAATATAATACTAATACTACATTTTCGAAGAAGGCAATGAAAGAAACAACATAAACTAGAGACCATGTAATATAGGTACATAACAACATACTACTAATACTAAAGTTCCGAAGAAGTTGCAGACACATCTTCTTCCAGCGGAAGAACACGTGCAATCACTTCTTCAACATGTAAATATTCATTGGCAACACGAAACTCTACAACAACATCGATCTACGTCAACTATAACTACATTACTACATTCTACTTCTTCTGATTCTCTTCGAGCTCGAGCTCCATTGCAAAACATACTACTATTATAATGCCTACAAAGAGAGGTAGACCCTCAATTTATTTTTTAGAAAAATAAATGGTCTAACTATCTGATCGAGTCGAACCGGTCAGATTTGAAAAATTAAATTAGAAGACTAGACACAATGTTGTCCCCTCCATTAAATCCTTCCTTTTAATTTAATGAATATATATTATAATAAAATGATGGATCTAACATAGTAAGTCATTTCATGGTTAGACGTTATACTATGCGCTAATTTATACAAGGAGTTGGAGATAGGAGTGGCATGCATTGTCAATTTTACCTTTTCATTAGCATTGAGTAATGTGACATGAATTGTCATGTCAACTTCACCAATACTAGAGAAAATGACCCGGTCATCCATTCGAAAAAGTATATTTATTTATTTTTGAATCAAATCAGTATATTTGATTAATAATCCTTTTTGTTTCATTGTTAGTGAATCTTATTGATTGTAATTTGGATTGATGTTATGTAGATTAAATTATTATTATCATCTAGATAATAACAATCTAATACAGATAATATTAATCCAAATTATAGTTGATAAGATTCACTAACAAGCTTAACAAACGGGTGGTGGCTAATAAGTCAAAATGTTGGAGTAGAAGATTCTCATGATATTAAAATGAATAAAGTAATAAATCAAGAAACTAAGATTTGCTCAAATAATATATGACTATGATTAATAAATGATAATAGATGGGCAACATTGCCCCCTCTTGTCATTACATATACCTACTCCTCAACCTTTCGATAGATCGAAGATATAAGAGGATAAGAGGATTTGGACTACTTATATTTTTTAATCCGATTTGTGGATTGAGTTTCAGAAAATTGGATATACTCCATGGCTGCGTTTGGATGGAAAACCGGGGGTTCTCCAGGTTCAACTGAATATATTTATTTCATAGATTAGTTCTAACTGTATTTGGATGAACTAATGATGTTAAGTTCTAGGGGCGTGTTTGGATGAATCGTGTGAGAACCCAAAAATATAGAATTATCTTTTAGATAAATAAATTAATTAAAGACATAAAAAAATATGTTCAGTAAATCTTATTATTATAAAATATTTGAATAATCTTTAGATTAAAAGTTAAAACTAAAATCTAAAAATAGTCTTTTTTAGTAGAAATGAAAGAAAGAAAGAAAAACTAAACTTCTTCTTATGTCGGTGCCTCCCTTACTAGAATATTATGCTCGTATGAGGGAAGGGTATCTGGAGTGCCGTCCATAGCCACCGCATTCAAGTCCCAGTGATCTTAACGGCCTTTAGTCATCCATCCAGAATGGCTAAATTGCTCGCTCCTGCAACCGATGAACACCTTGGACGGAGATCTCAAACTCAAGATCAGGCTCGACACCAAAGGCAGCAAGTTGTACAAGTTAGGACCCCTAGAACCAATAAGATGCATTCATCAATGGATAAAAGAATGACTTAGCACCAAGACATATTTTTACTAAAGAAGAACACAAGAATTGTGAACACAACTAGTGCCAAGAGGGAACCGGTGCAAGGAATTCATATAACATACAATGCACACACATATATATAACATCAAGAGAAAAAAAATCATCATCAAACTTTAAAGACTTGCAATGTTAATTCCTAGATTGCAACTGCTATGCGATCTTCTGTTGCAACCTCATAGAAATCTAAAAATTGTTCGACTTTAAAGATCCATCCCAAACGATCCTCGTCCCAAAACTTGGGAACTTCGAGCTTAATATTTCTTATGAAACTAGTCATAGATGTTTGCTGAGAGTTGTTACCATTTCTTGATTAATTTGATGTTGTATGAGATTGATTGCCATTCTCTGATACAGAATTATGGATTTGCTTCTATTCGTTTAGGGTCTGTTTGGTTAGAGGTAAAAGGAGGGTAAAGGAGGGGAAGGGAAAGGAGGTTAATCGATTAACTTCGTTTGGTTGTGTTTTTAACCGAGGGGAATGGAGGGGAATGTCTCCTCCATTTACCTCCATTCCCCTCCAAATGTCCATTTTTCTTTCAACCCCAAATTGGGGTGGAAAGGAGGGGAAAAAAATATTTAAACTACACTTCCAATTTTATCCATATGTAATTCAAATTTATAAACACGTACATTAGGATATATTCGTCCAAGAAAAATTATAATTCCCTTCTCTTCC
>LTAE01007130.1:9853-23590 GCA_001647135.1 Pontederia paniculata
AGAGAGAGAGAGAGAGAGAGAGAGAGAGAGAGAGAGAGAGAGAGAGTTTTTTTAAAAGATAGAAGAGTAAAATAATAATTTAAAAATAATTTGCACAAATTTAATATCTGACGATTGTACTAAATTCTTCAATTGAGTGAAGTTTAAAATTATTTTTATTCGATTTTATATATCAATATTAGATTTAATATTTTGCAATAGTGCGTGAAGGCTTATGAAGATAACCCTTAAATAAAAGATGGAATAAGCAATCAAATCCATGTGCATAAGGAAGTCAATATAATTCAATTAAGATAAATCAATATTTTAAATTGGATGTAGGTGAAACCTTTTTTAGGCGAAACCTTTTTTGTTGCCCTTGTGTTCAATGTTTGGTTGATGAGTAGATCCCACAATATAAGGTTGCTCCATCATATTGTTTGGCGATGCATTTTTATAAGCATGCCAACGAATCTTTATTAAATTGTCACTTCCAAATCTATTGAAAAAGTTGTTCCACATTTCACCCAAAAAAGTTGGCTTTCATAACACAAATATATTAAAATGTTAAATGATTTGCAACTTCTTCCCACATTACAATAGTCTACATTGGAATAGTGCAGTGCACTATTTTTTATTCTTAAATTATTTTGAGGACTATATAGTATATATTAATCATGTCTTATGAATAAAATTGATAAATTTGATTGAAGTTATCAGGAATTCACAATGGTAAGCTATATTTTATGATCTAATTATAATCTTACGATTTACTCGTAAGATCTTTACTTTCATAAAGTCAGCTTTGTTGACATCATTTGATATTCTACAATTTTTTAAACAATATAACTTTTATCATAACATATAATAACTAAGTTTATTATAGATCTCTCTTCATGTTATAAATTAAATTATGAGTTCATCGCCATTTTCTTGTAAACAAAATATTATATTATAACGAAAAACAACCTCATCACATGACATAAGCTAATAATCAAATTCCAATAGATGTTTAACAATTAACATATCACTTCCCGTGATCGTCTTATTTTTTATTTTCTGTGTAATTGACTAAAACGCTATGCATGTTTCGGCCATGTGCTTGTTGTCCAACATGATTAATCTTTTAAACTTATTTTATCTCCTATAATCAATATTTGCAATGTTATATAAGAAATTCTGAATTTTTTTGACAAAAAATTATTAGCATATGACTTACTTCTAAATTTAATATATATTTTTATATTGATTTTTTTACTATAAAACTCGACGTAAATAGGTTAACATTTTTGTTAGTTTAGATAATTGAATCCAATTGTTCGATAACTTTTAGAAAAAAATGCATTCTATGTTGCATATGATTTGACCCATTGATAAAAAAATAATAATCAAATTTATCTAATTAAATAAAAATAATATTTTAATTAAATAAAATTTAATTCTTTAATTTTTAAATCAATGAATTAAATTATGTGTCGCATAAAGTATGTAGCAAATTTTCATACACCATTATTAATATCTTTTTTTATTTATGAAATAATTAAATTTTCTCTTTTATTTAAAAAAAATATCGAAAGTTATAATTTTTTTTTAAAAAAATGAGGGGGACGGCAGCCCGCTGCCCAACTCGTGTGCTCACCAACTCGAGCTCGCATGATGTTTTTTTTTTTAATTTTTGAGAGCAAAAAAATATTTAATGACTACAAAAATTAAAATTAAGCTCTACGGATAGTGACGATTGGATTAACATATTCAATTAGGATAAATTTAAAACCAATTCTAATTAATTTTATATTTTACTGTTTGATTTTATTTTGTGCTATTATTAAGATGAGTTATAGAAAAATTTCAAAGTTCAACTGGATGCCATATTAATATTTTTCTTTTCATACGAAAACATTTGTCATTTCACCCATATTTATAATTATTGGGAAAAAAAAGTGTTAAGTAGACAAAAATCAATAATAATATATTAATATCTAAATTTGGTATCGAACCCAACTCGAAACAGCTAAAAGAAAAAAACCACGTGCCAAACCCTCACGTGCTTCGCACGCGAGAGACCCGCATCAGACAACGCCCGATGGCACTGATCCGTTATTCCCACCAAAACCGCATGCCCAATTCCGTCATTTCGGATATCCGTAGCGGTAAGAAACCCGAAAGAGGCATCGGAGCCGAATCCACACCCAAGATTCCCAAACGCCTCGACCGAACCTTTATGCCCTCGATCGAGCGACTTATTTACGGAACCGCCACTCGCCCCTGGGGACAAATATAAGGTTGCGTTCTCGCCCTCCTCTCACGGCCCCTTTCTCCCCCTTTCCGCCCTTCTCCTACCGACCGAGCGGGCAAACCGCGAGCGCCTCCTTCCGATTCGTTCCCCGGCGACGATCGACGCCGGCGAGATCGCGCGACCCGACGGAAGAGAGGGTATCCCCCGCGAGGTATGCAGTCGGATCACACCGTGCTGAGTTTGAGGCCTGGAGGCGGCGGCGGCGGCGGCGGCAACCGGAGCAGACTCTTCGCCCCACGCTTCGACTCCGCTGCTGGTTCCTCCGATCTCCCCGCCCTCCGCCCCCATGGCGGCGCCGGCGCCAACGTCTCGCTCAAGGTCGATCTGAGATTTCGTTCGCTCGCTCGCTCGATCTGAATGTTTCGGATTTTATTACCCCATATTTCTGTTCCTTTCTGGATGTTGGATTTTCCTCTTTTTTTTTAGATTCGTCGATTCGTTTGCATATGGTATAGGCTCTTTGATCTGCGCTGAGATGAGATTTGTGTGAAAAAAAAACGATTTTGATGGAATGCCATGATTTGCTTGTTGGATGCATGCGGTTACTTCTTCTGCTGAAAAGGTTCCTGCCTTGTTGTTTCCGATTATTTCATGAAACCGCTTCTTTTGTTTGTCTGGCAGATGGAATAAATAATTCCCATTTGTTCTTTGAAAGCAGCAAATATAGATATGCTAAATTCTGTTTGATTCATGGCAATTGTTTTTTGTGTTGGACATTTCTAATTGTTAGTTACGTTCAATGCTTTCTTGTGCTGAGACTACGGTACAAACAAATGCAACAAGCTGCTATTCAATTCACTGTACTACAAATTGTGTTTACCATGTCCATTTGTTTCATCGGTTTTCTTATAAAGCTCGAAAGTACTCTGCTGTATTGTTGAATGTATGGAGTATAAGTTGGAATGAACATTTTCTCAGGCTGGGGAATCGAGGTTTGAGAACCGCGAACGCATACGCTACACAAGGGATCAACTTTTCGAACTTCGTGAGGTATGTAGGAATTGTACTTATGGATTCTCACGTATGTGTGTCTTTTGCTTGCTTCCCGAAATTACTAGGTCTCCTATCCTTTGTCGTTATTCAATTGTTTTACCTCTCTTTTCCTTTGTTTTCATATGATTCTATTCATCTTACACTGAGCAGAGATTACTTAAATGTTTCTTTGTATAACAAGGACATGAAAACTGACACGCAAACTGTCACCATATCTGGGTCGGTTTAAATCCTTCAAATGGTCTGACTGCTGTGTTGAAGCTCCCTTCTTTCTCCTCTTGGTTCAGTGCCTTTTTGCATAATAAATGAGCAATTGTGTAAATAAACCATTATCTAGTCCTATGTGGCTACCATCATGGCCAATTGCTCTTTACTAAGGGGTCATCAAAATTTAAACCTTTTCCCTGTAAGCTGTGTTCCTCAGTATTATCTCAATTTTAGGACGATGCATCTATACTCCTAAGAAATTTATTCCGCGTCGAAGAACATATGGTTTATTGTCACTTTTGCTGTTAATAAGTCTATGAAAATGAAGAGTCCATCCAGCTTACGGTACATCTAACATTTCATGCAAGGTGTCACACTTTGCTGAATTCGTTCTCATCTCAGTCTACTAGAAATTAATGTTTCCTTTCTTGCTTTAGCGTCTTCCTTCAAGCTCCCTATAGTGTATAACTTCGCTTATACTACTACTCATTTGATTTCATGCAAATAATAATCTTTCCACCTTTATAGTTCATGTAATACAGCAACATCTTATGTTATCACTTTAGTCGACATTGATGATAATCATCTTATTGGATACTTGTAGCTAACTTCTGCATGACCTATTGATATGTGGTAATAACTTTGCCAAAATTGTCATTTTCATGCAGGCTGTTGCGGCTACAGAAGAAATTTTGAAGCTCAAACAGGAGATTGATACTGAATTAGCTATTGAAGATCAGTCTTGGGGTCATGGTGACTCAAATGTATGACTCTGGTCTTGCATCTGGAATTTCATACATCTTTTTGGATGAAATCTGTGATTGGATGATTAAAAATGATATAAAGCAGAAAAATATAATGGATTACCATTAATATGATACATTCATTGGCATATTTCATGTATTTACCTTGGGATCTTAATGGGAACTGTTTTCGTTATTGCATGAATTTGTTCGAGAAAAAGGTTCGAACTTTCTACTTAAGTTTGTTCTTGTTGTTAGGTACCAAGTCAATCGCAGAGTTTCCAGGGCCGTTATTATGAGCCAGACACTCGTGATTGGCGTGGTCGGTCAGCACAGTTGACCTCGGTTGGAGAGGAGAGATCTTGGGATACAATTCGTGAGAATAAGGAATCACAGTTGAGGCAACAAGACACAAACCAATCAAATAGGCAGGATCAACTCAGTTCACAGCACTCTTCAAAAGTTTCTCCTGGCCAGGTGCTGATATTTTACATATATTTGGGAAGTTGTTCGATTTATCTAAGTATATTTCATGTTTGATATTGAATTCAACTTTATTCTATTTTGCAACAGCTTCTGTTTCACAGTTGTCGTCTTTCTTAGTCACTTTTAGTTATGTGAATGTCCAACGTTAGCATTTTCTTCTTCTGAGTGTGTGTGTGCTGCGCTTACTGTTGTTTATTTTCTTCTTTAGGGATACTCTGTTTCGTGCTATAGCCATATCGGTCTTGATATATCAATATTTCTTATGCCCAATTCATGAAGCATACTTTATCTGTTGATTTTCATATCATGATTCATCATGTTTTAAGATTTTAATCAGTCTCTCCTTTCTTATGTTCACACTGCAATGCAGTCTTGATGTTCCTGTTTTTTAAGGCTCCTAATACTTGCCTAGTCAAGGCTATTTTTTTTATCATGAGTGGTGGTTCAAGCACACACCATTGCCATATGTTTTGTTATTTTTTTCATTTTAAGTTTGCCTGTTCAACCACTCTTAAATGCTTTTATGTGGAATCTTCTTCCATTAGTGTGTCTTGACTATTGATGCCAGTTAGTTTTGATTATCAGGTGGGACCTACTGCTGCTCTGGTTAAAGCTGAAGTACCATGGTCTGCTAGAAGAGGCAATCTTACAGATAAAGAAAGAGTTTTGAAAACGGTGAAAGGGTAATAGCTCTATTCTTTTATTAACCTTCTGGAATTCTAGATCTTATGAAGATATGGTTCTTTGCTTGACACATCCCTGTCCAAAGTTATGCTGCATGCATCATTACCTCTGGTTCAAATCGAGTAACACAACATTGCTGCTCCCCCTTGTAGTTTTGTTTTTATATCCATTTTCTCTAAATTTGAGGCATCATAAATCATAATAATTTTTCATTGAAAAATAAATCATTGCAATTTGGTGTTAAATTTGTTATATGATGTTTCATTTTCTTGGCATGTCTCTACTGTAGGATATTGAATAAATTGACGCCAGAAAAATTTGATGTTCTGAAGGGCCAACTCATCGATGCCGGGATAACAACAGCAGATATTTTAAAGGTTTCTTGGTTCACTAAGTTTTCATACATCTTACATAAGGATATCCTATTGTAATTTACTTATGAAAATTTGATTTGCGATTTGCAGGATGTTATTACCCTCATATTCGAGAAAGCTGTTTTTGAGCCAACATTTTGTCCGATGTATGCTCAGTTGTGTTCCGATCTCAATGTGAAACTTCCTTCTTTCCCGTCGGAAGAAGAAAATGGGAAAGAGATCACGTTTAAACGAGTTCTCTTGAATAATTGCCAAGAGGCATTTGAAGGTGCTGATAATCTGAGGGCTGAGGTACGAAAGTTAACTGGGCCAGACCAAGAAATGGAGCGCAGGGATAAAGAGAGAATGGTGAAACTTCGCACTCTTGGTAACATTCGCCTCATAGGTGAGCTTTTGAAACAAAAGATGGTGCCAGAGAAAATAGTACACCATATTGCTCAGGTAATTTTAATGTGTTGTTCAAGATTCTTTGGCGCTTTCATGCCAAGATGAATCCTTTAAAGGGATCATAACACATTATTGCAAGCAGGAGTTATTGGGACATGATGCCAAGACTTGTCCTGCTGAGGAAAATGTCGAGGCAATTTGCCAGTTATTCAATACTATTGGTAAGCAATTGGATGATAGCCCTAAGTCTCGCCGTTTTAATGATGTCTATTTTAGCCGTCTAAAGGATCTGACAAATAATCCTCAACTTGCTGCACGTCTGAGATTTATGGTCCGCAATGTTCTTGACCTACGTGCCAATAACTGGGTGCCTCGTCGTGAAGAGGTAAGCTTTCCCTCTCACCGAAACAAAGTTTCAAGTCATGATTCCTAAGATTTGAAGTTTCTAAAAAGATATTAAATTTAGGGTTTCTGTTTTGGCAGGTGAAAGCCAAGACTATATCTGAAATTCACTCTGAGGCAGAAAAGAATCTCGGACTTCGCCCTGGAGCAACTGCAAGCATGAGAAATAACCGCAACATCGGTGCTTTAGGAGGTCTTGGCCCTGGTGCTTTGCCCGTCAACCGACCTGGAACTGGTGGAATGATGCCAGGGATGCCTGGATCGAGAAAAATGCCTGGAATGCCTGGGTTAGAGGGGGATAATTGGGAAGTTCAACGAAGCAAATCTATGCCCAGAGTTGAAACTAGTAGGGTCCAGGCCCCTTTGATGTCTAAGCATTTGCCTACCAATTTTCAGTTATTACCTCAAGGTAGTAGTGGTCTGATAGCTGGTAAGTCCAGTGCGTTGCTGCAGGGTAATGGCCTGCCAGCTCGTTCTAGTCCAGTAGACTCTCCATCACAAAATGTTGTGCCATCAAAACCGGCTGCTCAAGTGCCACCACCAGTGGCATCAGAGAATGTGGTTGCAGCACCTAAATTTAATCCTAATGAGTTACACAAGAAAACAGTTGCTCTTCTTGAAGAGTATTTCCACATCCGTATTCTTGATGAAGCTCTTCAATGTGTGGAGGAATTGAAGTGCCCCGAATACCATCCAGAAGTTGTTAAGGAAGGTATTAGCATAGCTCTAGATAAGGGTCCTTCCTCTGTAGAACCTCTTGTTAGGTTATTGGAGCATCTCTTAGCCAAGAAGGTTTTCAGTCCAAGAGACTTGGGAACAGGTTGTTTGCTTTTCGGGGCAATGTTGGATGACATAGGCATCGACTTACCAAAAGCTCCCGTATATTTCGGTGAAGTTGTGGGTAAGTTGGTTCTTTCTGGTGGTGCTGATTTCAAGGTCTTGGAGGAAATTCTCAAGAAAGTTGAAGATGACAGATTCTGCTCAGCATTGTTTGATGTTGTGATCAAAACTGTTAAATCAAGCCCAAACGGTGAGGCAGTATTGTCTGGACAGGCTGCTGATATTGCTGCCTGCGAGAACATAGCATCTTGGTTGTAACTTTGTCGCCGCAGTCCAAGATCACTTTCCTCTATTGCAGACCTCCATATGCCAAGCTGTTACCGCCTTCTGCCATCATTTCAATCTCTTTTCTTCTGTCCTCCGTTTTACGCCTGAGGCGAGCAATATCCAATTCTGGGAGGAACAACTAAGTTACAAGAGTTGTATATTTCTGCGATCAATGTTTATTGTTTATTCAAAGATGAACAAGAAAATGCCATGGATTTTGGCTGACAGCCACGGCTAGTTTTGTGTAATGTTCTGAACATGATATGATAAATGGCCATTTTTATGTATGTGAAACTGTGACGTTGAATTTTCAATAGATGTTTGGAATATCTGTTGGTTAGTATTTTCAATAATAATAATGATAATGTCTCTTTTGCTTACTGATCTTAGAAACCGTTTGGTCCATATTCATGACTATGTTTTTGTATTAATGATTCATGCATTCTTCTAAATGTTTGGTTCAAGTGCATAAAGTGATAGCATAACTCCAACAAGTGTGGAAGCATAGAGGAAGCTCTCAAGGTGTTCTACAGAACTCAGAACAAGAACATATACTGTTCCAACTCCATCTCAGGCCTGGCTCTTCAAGGTTATGGGGAAAGGCTTCACTCAAGCTCTTTGAAAACGTGTGAAGCAAAGGTCGGAAACCTGACGATATCATCGGTCGGAAACCTGGCGATATCATCGGCCTTTTGATCGCATGCAGTCATGCTGGTATGGTCTGAGGAAGCTTGCAACTTTTAATCTACATGGAGAGACAACACAGTTTGATGCCGAAATCCGAGCATTATGGGTGCCTCATGGATCTCCTAGGCCGTGCCGGATAAGTTGATCAAGCGTATCAAATCATTAAAGACATGCCATTCCAGCCTACTGCTGATACTCTGGGAGCCTTGCTTAGTGCATGCATTGTTCGTGAAAATGTCGAGGTCGGCGAAGAATTGGCTGAGCAAGCTGCGAGCACAGGCGACGGAATGATCGATGACAAGTACAATTTTTTCTTAAAAAAGAAAAGCTACTTAGCCAGATTTACATATGAGAAAAATGATCAGAGTTGTCCACTTGTCCTACGAGTTTTTTTTTTCTCTCAAGATTGGCGGTATAATTTGCAACATGATTAACTTACCTATAGATATGCTTATAGATGACACCATCAAAATTTGACAAAAAAAAGATGAGGGGTTCGAAAGGTTGGAATTAGAATAAAAGGAAACTCGAAAATTATGCATTTGTATCTCTTGTGTAAAGAAAATTGTTGAATTGTACACTTTTTAAGGCAAGTATGTGATGGTGTAAATTGTTTCACATGGGATTATTTAAATTTTGAAGTAGAGTTGTAATATCTCGAAACGCCCTTTGCCCGACACGGGCCGTGTTATGAAAAACGGGTTGTGTTCATCACGAACACGGGTCGTGTTTACACGTATATAGTTTGGATTGAAAATTGAATTAGAATTTGTGATGCGATTAAATTTTAAAATTGACTTAAAATCATAATCTCCCCCTATATAAACTCCTAACTATGAACAAATAATTTCTCAAGCATTTAGGCTTTGTTTGGATAAAAATTAATGGAGGGGTAGGGAAGGAGAGGATGGGGAAGGAAGAGATGTGTGAGATAACTTGGATAGGAAAGCTTAAAAATTTAAGGGATGGGGAGGGCTAGTTATACTTTAAAATATGACTTTATCCTTTTATATTTTAAGGATGACATTTAGAGGAATGCACAAAATGATAAAATAGTTTAATTCCTCTTAATTCTACCGATTCGGTGGAATTATTTTTAAAGGGTTATGAGGGGTTAGCAATTCTTCTAAGCTCTTTTTTTTTTGTATCCAAACAAAAGTACCCCTTCAAATCCTCATCCCCCCTTCCTAACTCCTCAATCCAAACAATGTCTTAGACTTTGTGTGGGTATTTAATAATGAAGGTGTGGAGTATGAGAGTTGAGTAAGTGGTGGTGGAGTAGAGTGTGGTGGGTTATTAGGAAGCCCATGTTTGAATAAAAAATAGGATAAGAATGATGGGTTAAGTTAAACCATATGTTGATGTAAAAGTTTATTTTACCTTGCTATGTATATTGTATTATAAGTACCTAATAAGTATAGTCATTGTGATATATTCATTTAGTTATGTTTATAAATTTAATTTATTTTTTTTTCTTTTTTTCTATCTCCTTCATCTGTCCTCTCATCCACTTATTTTTTTTTCATTCTCTAGTTTCTTATTTTCTATATTTTTATTTTTGCTTTAAATTTTATCTTTCTATCCACTTATTTTTTCATTCTCTAGTTTCTTATTTTCTATATTTTTATTTTTGCTTTAAATTTTATCTTTCTATCCACTTATTTTTTCATTCTCTAGTTTCTTATTTTCTATATTTTTATTTTTGCTTTAAATTTTATCTTTCTCTCTATTTATTTATCTCTTTCGATAATTTTATTTTCTCTATTATCTTTTTCTTCTCTTTCTCTTTCCTCTCATTTCTCTTCTTTTATTTTCTTACTCTCCCATATTTTCTCCCTTTATGCCTCATTTATTTCTCACCCATTTTCTTATTTTCTCTCTCCTATATTTCTTTGCTATCTCTCTCTTATCTTTTATCACTATTATATTTCTTAAGTTATCTCTAACTTCTCTATTCTCATTTAGGAAAATAAAGAAAAATATAAAATTAAGTAGAGGAGAGAGAAAGTGAGAGAAAGATATGAAATTAAGTATAGGAGAGAGAAAGAGAGAGTTTAGGAGAGAAATATATGAGAAGAGAGTTTAGGTGAGAGAAAGAAAATGAGAAAAGAATTTAGGAGACAAAAAGATATGAAATTAAGTAGAGGAGAGATAAAGTGAGGAGAGTTTATGAGAGAGAACGATATGAGAGGAGAGTTTAGGCGAGAAAGAAAAGGAGAAAAAAAAATTAGGAGAGAGAAAGCAAGGAGAGTTTAGAGAGAGAAAGATGTGAGAGGAGAGTTTAGGTGAGAGAAAGAAAAAAGATAAAAAAAATTATGAGAGAAAGATATAAAATTAAGTAGAGGAGAGAGAAATAAGGAGAGTTTAGGAGAGAGAAAGATATGAAAGCAAAGTTTAGGTGAGAGAAAGAAAAAGAGAAAAAAATTAAGACACAAAAAGATATGGAATTAAGTAGAGGAGTGAGAAAGTGAGGAGAGAGAATAATACGAGAGAAGAGTTAGGTGAGAGAAAGAAAAGGAGAAAAAACTTAGGAGAGAGAAAGATATGAAATTAAGTAAAGGAGAGAGAAAGGGAGGAGAGTTTTGGAGAGAGAAAAAAGGAGAATTTAGGAGAGAGAGAATGAGAGGAGACGTTAAGGGAAAAAATAGGATTGAGAAAGATATGGAATTGAGTGGAGGAAAGAGAAAGCGAAGCGTGTAGAGAGAAGGACGCGGAGAATTTAGGAGAAAGAAAGAGATGAATGTTTAATACATAACAAAAATCATAAAAGAGAGAGAAAAGTAAAAGAGAAATTATCGGAGAGTTTATGAGAGAAAATAAAGAGAAGTAAAAATATATCTTAAAATAAAATGAATATTTATTTATTAATAAAATATATCATCATTTATTGTTAATATGTATTTTCCAAATATTAAAACATCAAAACGCTTCTAGTGTAAGCAAAATAAAATTAAAAATTACTAAATAATAAAGGGAATAATTGTAATAAAAGATTTAAACTCATCCAAAACCATCAATTTGATTTGATGGGTTTGAATTTGAGGAGTTAGATGGTGTATTAAAATCCCCACAACTTTTTCTCCATCATCTATAAAAATGTATCCTAACAAAGCTTAGTTTTCTGCTCCAGCCGGGCCAGGTGACTCCTCTTCCTTTCCCCTCTCCTCTTCTCTCTCCCCTCTACTCTTATCTCTCTCTTAGGATTAAACCTCAGGACTTGTGCTAGGAGAAGATGACGCAAAGGACAACACATAGGACGAAGGGAGATAATATAGGGCGTGAGATGGAATAGAAGATAATCGCATAATGAACAAGGTATGTAATTAAGATCATTAAGAATGATTGGTTTTTGGATTTTAACTTATTGTTAATGATGATTGAAGAGGATTTTTAGTGGATTAATTGTCTATCAATCGGATTTTTATGGAAGAGTCATTTGGATTTATTTGATAGTTAATAAAATGCTAAATTACATAACATGTAACCGGACACGGTCCGTGTTCCTCAATGGCACGGTCCGCGTCACCAGTACTAGCGTGAGACACGTCGAGGCTGGGCCGCATCGACTGATGATGCCGATCACTTCGGATGAAAGATATAATGCACAAATGTCGAAAACGGACTGCGTTCGTATGAACACGATCCATGTCCTCTGGGAGGATGCCTGCATCATACCGACGCGTGTCATTCCGACCACGACCATGTTTCCTAGACGAAATGGTTCGCGTGCCTTCGGGACATGGGTCGCATTCTCGAAAACCTAATAATGCCTCAAAACGGCCGCGTCCTTCTTTGATGCGTGCAAAGCCTTTTTCTCGAATAAACTATTGACCCTGAAGAAAAAGACAGATTAAAAATAAACCAAACGGTCCGTGCTAATCCTAACACGGTTTGTGTCTCCTGATTAAAAATAAAACTTGATCGAAACGGTTGTGTTTCTCTTGAACACGCCTAACCTCGGGGTAACACGGGTCGTGTCACCTTAGACGCGGACCGTGTCCCGAGATGATTGATAATATGTTTGATTGATTGATTAAATTTGATTGAGGTAGGGCTATGATCCTCTCACGTGAACCTAGTATAATAGGTGATAAAGAATTAAAAGATATTAATGATTGTATTTGAATGTATACATGAAAAGGAAGACCAAGTCGGACTGAGGAAGTTACTCCTACTGTTATTGTGTTCCTTCGAGAATCACTAAGTCCCCAGACTATTGTTTATGGAGATTAATTGATGGGTCTAGGATTGACCACATGACTTGCTAGTCATACTGGCACCGGATCTCTGGAATCTTCATGTCCTGGTAATGATTCATTATTGATTGAATTAAAAGATGCTACCTAAGATGAATGAAAAAGAAGTATAATGAGTTAGATGTGAATATACTGGTATATTCTACATCATGAGAGTAATGTGTAATTGATGTTCTTGCCACTATTACTTAAAATAAATATGAAAAGAATTGATGTAAGAACTAATAAGTATTGATTCCTCATATTATCATTGTTTTGAAGACAAAGAAGGAAAGTTTTAATCTACTTACTTATTGACCCCTGATTATTATTCCTTTTTTATATGATTTTTACATACTGTGTGTTATAGCTCACGGATTTTCCTCTACGTATTCAATTTTGCAAGTAATTGAGATGCTTGATAAGTGTTAATGGCGGTGATGATGATGCAAGCTCGTGATGGTCCACTTTGCACATGGCATATAATCCTGATTGTGTCTTATGATAGTTGACAATCTGAGTCATTAATATTTCATTTGATTAGTCTTGATGTTTAGTTTTATTAAAATTGATGTATTGAATTATTAGTCTTCCTATTGAAAAAGAATATTTTAGTTTAATTTATTGATTTTATCTAATGTGGATCAGTGTGTTGGTCAAAGTAAAGTCGAAAGATGTAAGCACGTAACGTCCTCAATATCATATTATGTTACGTGAATAGATGTGATTTTGGGAGCATCACAAGAGTATTGGCTAGGCAATGGACAAAAATAATTCTTAGTTCATATATTAATTTAAAAATTCTTGATAGATAGAAGAAACCAAGCATTTTCTTTAGAATTCTTTTAAGACTGTTACAAGAGAAGTTGGAAGCTTTAACTCGTATACGGGAACAGGGTATTTCCCCAATACATTTTTTACACTAAGGCCCTGTTTGGAAATGTAGTAAAAATAAAGTATTGTCTTATTACGTTGTTTTTTTTTTCTGTTTGTTGTAAAAATATACTTTGGAGTGTTTGGAAAAAAAATTTGAAGAATAAAAAAACAACGTAATGTACATATTACGATGTAAAAGAATTATGAGGTGAAACCTATTTTTTTTTTACGGAGGGAGAGAGATGGCGTGAAGTGGAACATTGAGTGCTCATCTAATCAAA
>LTAE01007131.1:5188-21325 GCA_001647135.1 Pontederia paniculata
GAGAGATAATTGTAAGAGGTTGTCTCCTTGTCCTCGTGTAAGAAAGGAGAAGTTGTAAGAGAGCCTTCGCCCTTGAAGAAGGACATAGTGACCTCCGGAGATCTCGTGGGAGAAGACCGGAGCGGGGACGTAGGCCAGGAGTTCGGCCGAACCTCGTCAACAAACTTCGTGTTTGTTTGTGTTGTTCGTTTTCTCTCTACTCTCTTCTCTGTTTGTTTACGTTTACATTTACAAGCTTCCGCTGATAACTTGTTTAAGCTAAGTAAAAGAGAGTAAGATTTTTTAAATACACCAATTCACCCCCCCTCTTGGTGCCATCCAGATCCTACAAGTCTTATTCTCCTAGGGTCGAACAAAGCATGTGACATAAGAGGCGAATCAAGGAACAAAAAAGAAGACGGGAAAAAGGGTTCGTCTTATCTAGGGCCGGCTAGGGAAAAAATAATAAAATTTCTTGGAGGAAATATTTATAATCTAAGAGTCCAGCTTTATTGGACAATCTCTGAATTTTTCAAATTTAAATAAATTTTGAATTTTGAAAGAACTAGGATTCTAATTTTTCTTTCCTAGTTATGAAGATATCTTTGAAGGAGATAAAATATGAGGAGATTAAATTTCTGGAAAGATAAAATCTGATAGGATACAATTTGAGGATAGAATTTTGGGGAGTTACGTAAAATCTATTAATCTCTAATTAATTTAGTTAAACTAAAGGCGAAGAATATGCAATTTCTCACTAGATCATATATGTAGGAATATGCAACTCACTAATATATATATAAGCACTCGAGTTCTTAAGGCTCGCCCATTTAATCCTGAACGGTTTGTAATCATAAGAACTCAGAACCTGATTGGTTAAACTTAGAGCATATTTGGTGATAAAAAATATCTGATAAGCATGATGCTGTAAGCATTTTAAGTGTTGATACTTATTTTAAAATATAAATATTTACATATTTGGATAAAAGTGTTGATAATATCAACAAGTAGTTGTAATGTTTGTTAAAATAAATACTGACTAATATATCCTTAAAGTTATATGATAATAATATTAAAAAATATAGATAAAAGAGTAATATAGTTGGTTAAAACTAATAAGCCAATAACTTTAAAAATAAGCAGGGGGACTCGGCTTATTTTTTTTCAACTTATAAGTAGTTACCTAACAACTTATAATTATATTTTTTTAGTTACCAAACATGAAGATTTTTTAAAATTTACTTATAAGTAGTTTTAATCTACTTATAAGCTTAGCCAAACAAACTCTTAAAGTAGTTTAAAACTAAGTTAATTTTAAAATTTTTACATGTTTAGTAAATGCAAAATTATATTTATAAATTGTTAGGGTAATAACTTATAAGTTAAAAAAATAAGTAGGATCATCTGCTTACTTTTAAAGTTATTGACTTATTTTTTTAACCAACTACATTACTCTTTTATTCATATTTTTCTAATATTATTGTCATATGACTGTAAGAATATTTTAATCAATATTTATTTTAACAAATATTGTAACTATTTGTTGATATTATTAGCATTTTTATTCAAACATGTAATTACTTATATTTTAAAATAAATTTTAGTACTTAAAATATTTATCAATATTAGTATTTATCAAATATTTTTTATCAGCAAGTCAAACATATCCTTAAGATCTTTATCATGCACTACATATACTACATGTACTATATTGAAAGTGCAGTTCTTAACTCCATTTGTGTATGCATATGTTCATTTAATCTTATCAGGTACCTACTAACTAGTTAGTGCAATTTGCTATTCAAATGGCCCATTAATTTACTTCCAAGTTGCCCACATATAATGTGTTATTATTATGATCCTTTTGCACAGTGTTCGTATAACCAATTGCTTGAGCATCCACTAGGATGCATATGCAATTGATCTTTTCAGTAACATCACCATTTTTAAATATGTTCAGATCTACTAACTTTTATCCCTACGTGCATAAATAAATTATGTTAGGTTAAAATCACAATAATAAAAATAACAAATAATGATTCAGTGGCAAGTGATGTGGGCTTATTTACATAAGGAAAGTGAGAAAAAGAAATATGAGTACTTTTTAATATGCATTTTTGTAGCTATAAAGTATGTGTAACTTACAGCTAAGTAGGTGCGTACATTTGATTAATTGATTTAATATTTTTGAGTCGTCAAATATTTGTATCTTGTATTTAAAAAAAGCCGACAATAAAAATGCATGAAGATTCTACTTGATGAATCTTTTCACACGAAATCCAAAATTTAACTTGATAATAACAACAAAATAAAAAATAGTACTCGACATAATAAGCTATCTAATTAGATATTTGTCTACAAGTTGTCAAAGTACATTTCCTCGTAGAAATCCTATAATTAATTAAGCTAATGAATTAGGTCATTGATCTAACACAATTTCAACTAAAGTGAGCATCCATAAATTAAACTAGAAGAGGGCATGACTCCTTAGTTTTTAGTGGTAGGTATGAGTCCCGATCTTAACCAGTATATGCTAATTTGATCACTTTTGCCTCGCCATGTGCTCTTTTACAAACTAGTATGTTTTTTATTATTAATTAGGTATCTAGAAAAAAATGTTAGCTTCGATTAATAACGAATGTAGGAAGATGATGGTCGAATTAATCGAATTTCAGTAAACAATTTGTTGTCAGTCAAATTTATTTGGTCAGTTCAAACAACTAATCAAAGCAATTAGTTGCTAACTAAAATAATATATAATTAAGGATGTGTATTATTACGTAAATATATTGTTAAAACCTAGGATATGTAGACTGCATCATTTGCGTTCTTTTCTTTCTTTTCTTTTTCTCACATCTTTATATTTTGTTGGTGAACTATTTTTACCATATACTTGATTTATCTTCTTTATATTTGTTGATTTTATAACTTTTGGTTTAATCATGTTTTATGCCCTAGTATGTATTGATGTTTACTTTTAGATTATGCTAAATTAAAAAAAATTATATATTTTTTTGGTTTAATACATTCCTTTTTTTATGAATTTACTAACATGTGCATAATTTTCCTTTCGGATGAAATTTTTTGACTAGTAGATCTTGGTTAGCAAAAAAATTGGTCAGATAACAAACAAATGTTTTAGACCAATTAGATTAATTAACTGACTTATCTAACCAATTAAGATGAGAATAAAAGGGGCCATCAGTTCATGCACCTCTCGCGACCATTATAAGATAATTTTGTTGTGTACAAGTTGAAGAGGACTAAAATATAATAACGGGGAGGAAAATTATGAATTTATTTAATTGCATGAATTCATTTTGACAAATGTTCTATCATGATCTTATTACGAACGATGAAGCTGCCTTTTCCATTTTCTTTTTCTTTTTCTCTAATTTTTCCTTATGACTATCTTGGTTCAAATGAGTTCATCATCGAAGTCCAAATTTTTTTTAAGAGGATAGTGCGGTTTTCACCTTGAGATCGCTTAAATAATAAAGCGAATTGAAATGCCTAGGAATCATGCAGTTATACAAGACTGCAATATTAAGATATGGCCAGTAATGTTTTAATTGCATAATGGAGCTACAATCCGGCATAATTTTGTTGGATTTTATTAAAAAAACAACATAAATCATTAGGGGCTTTAGAGATCCCATTTTAGCCAGCAGGCTTAATTCTGGTCACTTATGCATGGAACAATTTAAGTCTCACCTCATTCTCTTATATACACATGGAATAACTTATCCCTTTATTCTCCGAATCATAATATTTTTCAACCAACAAATGATGACATTAATGAAACTTGAGGGGCCTTTTGGTTTTCGGTTTTTTTAGTTTCTATTTTCCGTTTTTTTAAATGGAAGCGGAAACAGTTTGAAATCTAATATTTTTTTCAGAAAGTATTTTCTAAACTGGTTAAAAATATAAAACAACTGAAATAGATTTACGTATTTTTTATTTCCATAAAAAAATGATGACAAACTTGTAATATAAATTATAATAAAGGATATTTTCATCATTCTATTAAAAAAATATTTTCTTTCATGGACAAATGTTTTAAATTTTCTTTTTTGTCATTTGAACCTAGTACCTCTTTACCTTAACACAGTTGTTGCCCTCAATTGCTGAATGTGATACCTGAACTGAGACCATTAATTTCATTGCATGAACATTGTTGAAGCAAACTATAACGTACATAACTGTACTGGAACTTTTTTTTTTCAGACCACGGAATGGAGTACCACCATAATCTCCGATAATTTGGCATCACTTCAGATCGTATGTCTGATTATGCAGTGCTGAGATGTTTACCATTGTAACCCAACTTCTGTTTGGCAACTTAAAAGGTAGTCTCGTATACAGAGGCGGTGCATATGTACATAAACTTCCTATGATTATATTGGATAGAAGAGTTCTGTATACAGAGGCGTGATTCCAGTAAAGCAAAGCAGCACTATTTTTGTGATGCATACACAAATTACACCAATCAGCCAACTCAACCATATGGACAAGCAGAAACAGAGCACTCAGCACCCGACAAAACCAAACTTTCATGCCTTATTTCTTCTGCGCAGTCTTCAGTTAGAATTTAAAGGATTGATGTGAAGTTAGTGGCCGTGAAGATGATAAGGAGATTGATTCTAGATGCATCTTGTTGGTTCCCGTTTTAACTGTATCAAATGTCCTTGCAGGCTACATAACCTTACCTGTTTACAAACTTGTGTTAACAAGGATACAAGAAGTTTGGAACAGGAAAATATATTCAGAATCGACACTTACATGCAAAGATGCTATAGTGGACAAGACAAGTCTGGCTTCATTAAGTAACATTCGCTCCCGAGCTTCTATTTCAGCAATATCACGCATCAAGGAACTTGTATCTTCAATCTGTAAAATTGCACGGCTTTCAGCATTATATATAATATGGAGACTCATGAAACTTTAACAACTGGATATACTTGTCTAACAAAAGAAGAAAAGTAGAAGAAAAAAGTAGGTGGGGTTGAATCACAACTATTAGTCAAACTTGGATTATTCACCATGGAATCTAACTTACAGATAACAGAAAATAAAATAGTCTTTCTTCACATAAAATTCATAACTAGATCTAGAATCTGTAAGCACAACTTGCAATGTTCATGGATAGATACAGCTCATCAGAGTGGCTTATGGAGTAAGTTCCCAAATTTTATTGTGCCCATTTTACAATGGAAGGTTCAGTCTATTCTTAATCCAAGGATTCTTGTTTAACAAAAATGTACTGTCATAAACCTTGATCATATCATGACTGACTTATGAGGCTCAATGAATTGTCTGTTTCCCCTAAATACGATGCTGTTAGCTGCAGCCACATCACCCAAAAGTTGATATCCCAAACAGAACTTCATATGATTTAAAAATGTGGGTTATTGGAAAAAATTCAATGGAATGAACGTTCCTTGGGGATTGAAGTTTTTAGCAATTGATAGTTTACTAAGCAAATTGAGAGGCTAAATCATCTATACCAAGCTGCCAGAAAAGATGAAGCTTAGGATAAGACAAGTGTAGAAATTCTTGACAAACATTCTAAAGAAAATGAAATCGTCACAAAATTAGGTAGATAGGATCAGTAAATTTTTTAATGTTAAAAATCACAGATCAGATTTCATTTGATGCAGATTTTTAGAAATTTAGCTTGTATGAATCCTAAAAATATCTGATCATCAGCTTCCAGTGCATCAGTTTCATTTACAGACTTATTATGGCATTATCCTGCTGGTGCTTGACAATCCAATGGTGACCTCCACTGTTCTACATTCTTAACTTGAATGACACCTGTTGAAAAGTTTATTTGAAAGAGAATAAATTTCGCCTTTTTTGAGGGAGAAAGAATAATTTCATTTTTGTCACTAGCTAATATTTAGGATATCAACTCAAAGAGTTTCAAAGAAGCCAGAAAAGATATCTTCTAACCATATGGAATATGCATATGTGAATGTTGGATGTAACCACCTTAGTTAACAGAGAACATAAGGATGATGTCATCGCTTGCATAACATCCACTGTTGAACCAACCGCATCTTTTAGTTTCTGGACATCTGCCTGTTGGAGAAAAGTTTGAAACTATATCATTTTCCATTTAAATTGAAACTACACTATTAATACCAAGATTTAAAGCATTGATAGCACAATGCCAGAAATTGGTTGGCACATGTCAGCATTGTGGGGTTCCAAAATTCTCCCCATATACAGTAGTAAAACTTGCTTTTCAGTCAGCATAGCATAATGCTAAAATTCTTGTTTAGACATATCCTCCAGCACAAAAAAAAAATTTTAAAGCACAAACCTTCGCTCCACCAACAACTGGAAGTCGGAGTGTGCTAGCCCTTAAAGCTTCTGTTGCTGCTGACAATGAACTTGAATGTTCTCGCTCTAATTTGGACCATTCCTCCAAATACCTTGTCTACAGTAATCAAATATAAGTTTCAAATTTGTGCAAGTCATGACAGATAAATTAATAATCAAGAGGATAAATCACTATAAAGGTTATGTAGATATCCATTTGGATATTCCAACACTAATTAGATTATTCTCACATTTCAATTGAGCAGTGGAATTTTTTACTTGTTCAGTACCTTCAAATGATGTGCATCCTCCATCAAAATCCTCTTTATTAATGAAAAAATGAGCCAAAAATGGTTTATGGGTTCTTCTTAGTTCAGAAATATAACAACTAGCGCTAGAGCCTTACAAAAAATCGGAGTGGGGTCGGGGTGCTCAGATAATATTTGATTCTCAAATGTAATTTATTTAGTGCAATTACATATAAAAACATAATTGTAAGTTTGTAACCTTTTCTTGAAATGTCGTGAACTATCCTCAATTTTTTTTTCTTTTTGAGGGGATAACTTTTCCTTTTTGTTGAAGTGTGAATTTAGATAAGCAGGCAATCTATCATAAAAGCTTAAGCTATTAAAAAGAGACCTATCTTTATATTCACATTCATAACTATGAAATTGAATGTTAAACACAAAGAGATTGTAAAAGGATCATGTGAACAAGATATGGAATCCTAGCCAAAATGACATGCCATGCCAAACATCTAGACTCCTATAGGCAAAACTCTGATGGAAGTCATTATGTCATCTTCGAAAGAAGTAGATTTCAGTTATTTCTAAAGAAAGGGTCAAAGTTAATGTTCTAGTGTAATTTTCTATTTCATACAAAGCTAACAATGCTAGTAATTGTAGTTATCTTAAAGGAGACAAATTGTAGTTATCTTTATATTCACATTCATAACTATGAAATTCAATATTAAACAAAAAGAGATTGTAAAAGGATCACGTGAACAAGGTATGGAATCCTAGCCAAAATGACATGCCATGCCAAACATCTAGACTCCTATAGGCAAAACTCTGATGGAAGTCATTATGTCATTTTCGAAAGAAGTAGATTTCAGTTATTTCTAAAGAAAGGGTCAAAGTTAATGTTCTAGTGTAATTTTCTATTTCATACAAAGCTAACAATGCTAGTAATTGTAGTTATCTTAAAGGAGACAAATTGTAGTTATCTTTATATTCACATTCATAACTATGAAATTCAATATTAAACAAAAAGAGATTGTAAAAGGATCACGTGAACAAGGTATGGAATCCTAGCCAAAATGACATGCCATGCCAAACATCTAGACTCCTATAGGCAAAACTCTGATGGAAGTCATTATGTCATTTTCGAAAGAAGTAGATTTCAGTTATTTCTAAAGAAAGGGACAAAGTTAATGTTCTAGTATAATTTTCTATTTCATACAAAGCTAACAATGCTAGTAATTGTAGTTATCTTAAAGAAGACAAAATGCCAAGGGGAGAAAACACATACTATAAAACCTTAGGCACTATGAAATGACATGCCAAAACTCTGATGGATGTTATTTTTCTGAGAAGAAAATAAGTTTCAGTTATTTCCGCAGAAAGGTAAAAGTTCATTTTTGGTATAATTTGCCTAGTAATACAAGCTAAGCATGTTAATAACAACAATTCTATTTGTTCATATAGGATAACAAATAAGGAGTGTATTCAAAGTTGATTTATGGACTTGCATATTGGACTTGTTCATCCACTCTGGACTCAGGAGCATATGCAATTTAAAAATAAAAGATTACCTTTCACCTTATTTAATCACTTACAAAGTTTCTTTGAATTTCTTACCACCTTATCATCTTCTTGTTCATACATATTCCCAGTCACAATTTTTTAGTCTCCTTTATCATTTAATGAATTAAAATGCAAGCAATTTATATTTTGATGGATCAGAACTTAATTTATCCAAATGGTTTGATAACATGATCTTAATTGTTGGATTTTAATGCCCTGAAACCAATCATAAGAACCTACCTGCGAAGATGACTTCAAAAGTCCACACTTTAATTATCATTGCATATAGGTAGTCTAAGCAAAAAAGATTTAGAGTTCAACATATGAATAAATCCCCACAAATATGAAATATATGAAGAAACGACAAGTTATTGACAATCATATTTGGTGATGAATTAAACATGAAAAGCAATCTTAGTCGGACACTCTGATCAATGTATATAGATTCTTGAAAAGATGATACTAATAAATTACCTGTCCCTTAAGAATGAACGTTAGTTTTAAATTCTGTGCCAGAATTTGTAGCTTGATCCTTTTAAGGGCAATGGAATCATGCATATTTGCGACGGCTATCCAAGCATTATAGAGATTTTTCTGAAACAGTAAAATGAGTGGCAGTCAACAAGTTGTAATTGAGATTCAGTTGAAATAGTTTGAAAGAATCATTAGTTTATAGCATTTGGCATGGCAACTGGAAACCTAAGAGAATAGACAGGTAGAAGAATCCCAAAAGGAATAAGGGAAATATAACAAGATAAAATTGATATAGCAATTCAGTATGACTCTAGAATGATTTAGTTTTAGGTTTTCTAGAACTAGTTTTTGTTTTCCTAAATTCCCTTTTACAAAAGATTATTCTGCATGTGCATCTGCCCCTGATTAAAGATTTATGCAGAATGCCATGAGATGCCTACTGACAAGCTAGATTTCAGCAGCTGCTTTATAATTGACTTGTCTTTCTGCTTTGTAATGATTATTGTGGTTTTCTTTTACATCACAAAGGTTGATCAAACTGTAAGGCTAATCAGTGTATAAAAGCAATCTAGTTTTGAGCTATTTTCAAGTGAAATCCTTTCAGACTAGTTCTTATCATAAAATTGCAAATTACCATCTACAAGTATTTGATTCTTTTCTGATCTCTAGATAACCTAAAGAATGAAATCCTGTCAACTCTCTCTCTCTCCCAAGATAAAAAGAATGTAGTTAGGTATGTAAGCCGTAGTCAACCCATATTTCATGAGAAGTTGTGATTTCATATATACAAGCCAAAGAGGCATCATATTGGAACCTCAGTTTCATGTATGCCCTAATGCTCATAATTCTCAAGAGCTCATAACAAGACTAGACAAAAGAACTGAGATGAACTTCAATCAAGCTACTTGCAATCATATAATAGAAATTTACGCCATTCAGTCAAGTAGTTATTATCTAATATAAATAGTTTAGCTGCAAATGCATGATTTTGATAAGCTCTAAGATAAAGTAAACTGCATAACCAATCTAACCATTCATATCATTATATGATAATTCACATAAAACATTGGTTGAGATATCAATTTAACAGCCTTCACAAGAGATCGATCATTAAGTCTTTGCTACAAGAAATGCCAAAAATCAGCAACAGATAAGTCTTTCTTGAGAACACTGTCATTGTGAGGACTATAGAAACTGTTTCTCACTGCTTTTACTGAATTCAATTTTTGTATCTACTTGATGCAAGTTCTCTATAAAAATACCGACAATTCAAGGTGCAGTCATCACATTGAAGATTATAAGGTCGAAAGGTAAAAAATGTAAGGATAAAAAATTCATTTCTTCAGAAAGCAAAGGCAAATATTGCAAGGCATTGGTATGATGCAAATATTCTTGCTTCATAATGTGTATTACGTCCTGTTTTACATCGTAATTCGAATTTCATGGGAGTAACACATCCATAATGAAATATTCTTGAGACGAGATTTGAAGAAACTGTTTCACCTTCCTAAGGTTGTCTGCATCAAACTGATTGATTTATAGCCAATGATCTATTTTTCATAGCCCCTGGTCGCATCATTGTTTTAATTTGGCTGTATCCCTTTTTTCATCTTATTCATCTGATTTGAAGATGCCCACTTTGCCTACTGCTTGACTCAAACTTCAATCATGGACACAGTTTAAATTTTATGCGCATTCACCTGAATTCTCTTTGTACATCTTATCGTTTTCATTTAAGAAGAGTTTGTGCATCTTATACTTGAAGGGCAAAATATTAGTGAAAAGACTGGCAGATGTCAAACTAAGTTTGAAATGTTAATTTTGTGTCATTTCAAATGCACACATTTATTGACAGGATAAAAGTATAATAATATGTCCACAGAAATAGATGATAAATGAAAAATAACATAAACTGATAAGGAAGTGATCTAATTCTTATTCTCCATTCAATCTAGGCAACACATGCATAGTGATGTTTACAGGTATGTGTTCACAATTAGGAAGCCATGTGCATCAGGAAATGAAGAAATAGTAAACTTTAACATCCTCTAATGTTACCTCTGATGTTAGTTTCTGCTGCATCAGGACATCATTCGCCCTTGCATTGATGCAACGCCATTGCAAATGCCTGTTGTCAAGCAGCCTCAATAGATGTGCCTCTTCGATTCGGTTCTCCCCTTTTTTTGCTCTTCTCACTTCTGCCGCAAAGCTTATAATGGAAGGTGCATTTGCCTGCTGACCAAATGATAAAGGGGTCATGGTTGTCCCATTCCTCGCCCGCAAAGGACTAGCCACACCTCTGGACGGTGAAGCTGCAATCCTACTCGGGGAAGAAGATCTAATGTGTCCACGGAGGGGTGAAGAAGCTGATCTTGGAGAGGATGAGGTGATGTCTGTTGATAATTTCTTCATCAAACCCATCTTAGGCTGGATAGAAATCCTCGAACTGAGAGAAGACAGTGAGCTCTGCTCTTGCAAAAACCTAGCCGGCATGTTTATCCCCCTTGTCGTGACCCTTGCTGTGCTGAATTCTGCCGCCCCTGAATTGCTTCCAGAGGAGACGCTCTCCGTATCGGAGGAAGTGGAAAGATCTCCATCGAATGACACCCTCCTCGTCGCATCATCAAACACCATGGACTGCTGCAGCAACCGGACGGTGTCCACGATCGGCTCCCTCTTCTCCGAGGAGAAATCCATGCTCCTTACAATCGAATTAGCAGCTCCAGCTTTCGCTGCTGCAGGCCATCGGTGGTGGTGGTTCTCGAAGGGTCTCGAATTCTCGGAATAGTCTCCAGACCTCGCCGTATTGATTGCTGCAGCACCCGCGTTTCCTCGGCGGCGCTCTGGGGTGGCCTTCCTTGCGGAGCTTGGGGATGCGGCCCTGGCGCGGCTTGTCTGGTAGAAGAAGGATTCGCCCTGGAAGGAGACCGAGAGGCTCCGCGTCGTCGTGCAGAGGGCTCTGGCGGCGGCGGATGGCTCCATAGCAAGTGCCGGACGGGCATCGACCTCGGGGCGGGGCGTCGAGAGGGGCCGCGACCGGTCGACGGAGTGAGATCTCTTCTGCGAGGCGGATTGGGATAATGCAGATGGCGTGGAGGTCCGGGAACTAGTCGACGACGGGGAAGGACTGTAAGAGGAGAGATACCTGGAACCGATCTCCTTGTGGCGAAGGCGGCGAGGGGCGACGTCGGTGGGGCCGACGACGGCGTTGTCCTTCTCGGCGGGGATGAGAGGCGGGCGGTGGGGGGTTTGGAGATCGTCGGCATTCTTGGGGTTCGCATTGTGTCGAGATGCTGCGGCGATGGCGGCGGCGGCGGTGGCCGGGAACGCAGCCACCATGGATCTCGTGCCGGAGATCTGGCGGCAGCAAGCGGCGTAGAGCAAAATTCCTTTATTTTCTTTCGCTTATATCACTGAGTAGAACACAAGATTCCAGATTCCATTTCCACTTGCAGAAGCTGAAACAGCTGCAGTGCTTAATGGTACTTGTTGTTTAGTCCTACGAGGAAGAAGAAGAAGAAAAGAATAGCGGAACAAATGAGAGAATGTGTGGGGATGCATCAGAGAGAGAAAGAGAGGCAGACTGTAGCAGTAGTTGCAGTAGATAACAGATAGCAGTAGAAGGAGAGCCTCTCTCTCTCCCCCCCCTTGCTTTTGCTAAAGCAGTTTGTCAGAAAGTTTGTGATCAAGCTCTACTTTGTTAGCAAGACTTTCTGTAAGTTTATTAGTATTGCTACTAAGCTAATACAGTAATCAGGAATGCAAGGTTTGCTGCTTTGTTAAGTCTCTCTCTCTCTCTCTCTCTCTCTCTCTCTCTCTCTCTCTCTCTCTCTCTCTCTCTCCATTGTGTGGTTTTGTGTAGGTGGAGTGCGTGTGACAGTAGTGAGAAGGAGACAGATGTGTGGGTGTTTGGTTATTGGGATTGGATATTAAGCAGCAGCATTAGGGGGGTTAACACAAGAGCCAACAGAATAATATGATGAAAGAGGCCTTGGATTTGGAAGGAAACTGTGATCAAAACATTGCAAAAGAAACCAGTTAGCTTTTACTTGGCAAAAACTATTCAAGTTTCGATTTGAGATTTAAACAAAAAAATGTTAACCTCGAATTCGAACTATAATGATGTCCTTCGCTTAAATTGAATTAGTATTAATCCGGTCTTAATAGCTTAACACTAAAAAAACAGAAATGTAAGATTGTATGAGTATATTGTGGGAGTGAGTGGAAGGAGCAGACTTCCTTCCTAATCAACTCTCATTGTATGTTTGCTTTCACTCTCTGGACTAGTACAAATTTAACTATTAAAATTAAGTTATGATGTACCATCAATAGTGTTCAACTGGTTACCTGATTAAGATTGTGTGTCCAAGTAAAAAAAAAAAACATGTCATTTTATGGACAATGCTTCCATTCATTTCTTGCTCTCAAATAAAGCAAAATACACAGATCAGTACAGAAAAGAATAGAAAAAAATTCACACAAAAAAGTAAATGAAACACCTCCTTAAAAACTATCCAGACACATCCTAGTCAAAAGATCGGAAATTTTTTTTCTTTAATACTTCTAACTTAAATTAAATTAGTCAAAGTCAAATAGACTTCTGAATATAAAGGTTCTGGAAGTTATTCTGGAGTATAAAGGTTTAGTCTGAATAAAATTATTCTTCTATGCTTAGTGAAGGAAGATAAATAAACATATTTACCAGAACTGCAGAGGTATATTGAACAAATGGCAAGTTATTCTTATGCAGGTGCGATTCCATCAGATGATTCAGATCCACCTGTTAATAAGCACTAAGCTTAGCTATTGGCTTACGCCATGTTAAGGACCATTAAAATCGTCCTCTTGATCACAACTGTTGATAGAACAGTACTTTGCACAAGAGCCTATTTAGTAGTAGGTGGGCAGATTTCTGAACACTATTGTCTGTGTTAACCTTAACTTAAGAGGAACGTAATGGGATCCCATTAATTTAATGATGGTGGATCTCTTGGCAATTATGCTTAAGACAATACTTAAATGAGCTGAGATCTGGTTGAGTGCATGTTGCAGGTGGTGGCTTGACACATTTCCAGTTTGTCTCTTAGGTGATGAGAAAAACGGTCACACATCAGGGACTGACCATTAAATTGGCCCTACTACATGATGGGAACTATTTGGCCAACCATCTCTGCAAGTGAGATCCTGTAGCACTTGACATGCTGAAATATTTAGTCTTTCTTAGTAATGGACTGGTTAATAGGCATTGCATTAGTTATGGGTAGGGTTCAAGGGCAGTGCCTTTATTCTAAAGCAATTGCCTAATTATTCTTGAGATGTGTATGATCACTGTATGAATCAAGAGCAAAGGTACAGTATTGTTCCCTTGAATGTTAGGTGTTCTGCATGGTCAAGTTGGCTAATAAAGAAATTGTAGTTCACGAGTCGAACTCATGTTCTATCAGTAAATCATCACATTTGCCATTAGTTATAAAAGTGTATTAGCTGGTGGATATCCACTTGTAACAAATATTGCTTAACTTGCAATTGCAAGAAGCAACTAAACTATATCTAAATTAGGAATAAGGAAGGGGCCTTTAAGAATGAGGAGTTTTGATTGTTACCATAATACAAGGGAAAGGTAAATGTGCTATTAGAAACTGTAAGCATGTGATAACAATGGACAAAAATTTGTATTTGTCTCTTTTTTATATTTGTTTTTTCTCACTATCTTGATTTTGAATGTCTCATGCATTCAATTGTGACATCAAATATTGTTTGGATTATTTCGTATCCAACTAGAGAATTAAAAAAAAAACATTTTTAAAAGATTCATCTTCAAGAGTTTCCCATATGTACATGTGTCGAGTTAAATTCTTGTTTTTATCCTCTGACGAAATTGTCTACTGTAATTAGATCGAAATACATTTGAAACTCACATCTCATTGTTCTGTATTCAGTATATATCTAGCTAGTATCATATAGAAAACATCTAATAAATCATACCTGCCTGCAATGGAGATATATAATGTCAATCAGACATCAGTTCGTCATGGTATTTTCAGCTGATTTACTTTTCTGATTATAACCTAAAAAGGGTCTGTTGTGGAACTTATCACATGCCTAATAGTGAATTTTAATTAGTATAATCATGATGAATCTAGGACAGCACAGAACTTACACTAGACCTCCAACTAATAATCAACTAACTTGGAAGCACTTTTCTTCTCTTAGGAAAGGGGAAATTGTAGTGCTGAAAAACACATCTCAGTAAGGTCCAAGATCTTGAAGCTTCTATACATGATGCAAACTTGGAATCAACACAACATCAAGGAAAACACTAACTTTGAGAGTGACATAGGACTGCAGTATTTGAAGATCTCACTTCTTCTTTAGGAATTATGGTACAACTTTAAGCATACTTCTGTCCAATAAGTCTTTGAGAGGAGGAACAAAGGAATGCTCATATGACAGCAATGAGAGATCCGCATATAACAAGGTTCTCTGGAATGGACATCACAATCTCAGCTGTGTCTGTCTTGAACTGATCAAGGGTCGATCACTCAAAAACCACCTGATCAGATTAAGTATTCCCCACTAAGCATGTTTGTGGACTAAGTGCAAGATTAGGTATCCCTCACCTCAAGTGCTTTTTATTCCATGGATGAGGGATCAAGGGGACCAGTTACAACACCATAGGCACATGCTCTCATGACTCCCTTTCAAAATTCTTCAAAGGGTCACTAAAGAACAATGGACCACCCAAACTAAGCCTTCCCTACTGCATGTACCATTCTTGAATTTTCTCAAGGATCTCAGTTTCAAATTCTATACATAATAGTAGGTGGAGATACATTTGAACTAGGATTCTGTCTGTGCCTGAGGTTAGTGGTCACTGTGTCCAATGCCAAGGTACAGTATCCAAGTTTGATTGGTGAATTTTTCTGTCAGTAAAATTCCAAGACAAAGTTGGACGAAATGGCACACAGGACAGTAAAAGTTCAGACTTTTGCATCACTTCTCCAGGTCCGAATTGATGCTAGTATTTTGTGGCCCTTCCCTCTTCTAAACCATCCAATACTTCTCAAATTTCACTATGTGTCGGCTAACCAAACATTGATTTTTAAGATGGCTTCCTACTCCCCACTTCCTGTGCTGGAGTAATAAAGCCAAGTTTCTGGTTTTCCTGAGCTTAAAAGGTAATTTTAAGCAACAAATTCAATGTTTCTAACATAGTATTCACGTGAGCAAGCAGACAGGAAAATGGAAAGTGGATCGATTTTCTTCCATTTCAAATTCTTTGGAATGTAACAAGGAAGAGGAAAAACATACCAAGGGCAAAATCACCAACCACATGCATCCCTTCTAAACAGAGTACAACATTTTACCTGAATGACCATATGCTCAACTGCTCCAAGACATGGATTGATGTAGTAACATTAGTTGCTTAGAGTCCCCAACCATATGAGCCGTCTGAAGTCTAATTCAGTTATGTGCAGCAAAAGCCTTCTAGCTTGCTTCTCTCTCTCTCTCTCTCTCTCTCTCTCTCTCTCTCTCTCTCTCTCTCTCTCTC
>LTAE01007132.1:0-23588 GCA_001647135.1 Pontederia paniculata
GCGCTGCCCCCCTGCAAACCCCCGCCAACTCACCGCCGAATTGAATCAGCGCCAGTAGAGATTGGATGATCAATCTCCATCTGCTATCTCCAACAATGTCAAATTCGATTTTTCATACCTACTCAAAAGCAAGCGCTTCGTAATGTTTTGAGTAGGATTTAACTGATTTTCGATATCTTTTTAATGACTTTTTGAAATAAAAATTCATCTTTTAGGGTGATGCTTTTGTGAGCCCTATATTTTCATTAATTTTAATTCAAGATAATATTAAGTAGTACTCCATTCTCTAAATTCAATAACATTATATGAGAAAAAGAAATGGCTGCTGCACATACTATCATAATGTATTTTATATTTTGGTACCATCTTGTATACTATATAACTTTCAAACTTATATTTTTATTTTACTTGAGATATGTATATTAAAAGATAATCAAAATATTAAAAAGGAAAAAAAAATGTAAAGAATATCCGGTTGTTTTTTGAATTTTTTTATGAATATTAACAAAATTATTTGAAGTTAAAATATTTTTTTTAGTTTTTCAAACTTTTTTACTTGAAAATGGGGTGTCCAGGTGCGACTTAAAAACAATATTTTGTAGACTTTGTGACACTTGAATTATAGACTTTGTTACTCTTGAATTAGCGCCTCTAATGTATTTTGTATATCAAATTTTATAAAATAAAAATGAACAAATGCAAAGTCGGGTTGAAGATTTCTCTACCTTGGATCCAAATCTCAGACCAAAAGTTAGTTGGATAAATTAAATTATTTGCGTATCATTTTGATGTAATAGAATTGGGATCAAAACAAATAAATGCAAATTTGAAAAAAAAAATGGATTTACTTTTGAATTTTATGTCATTTTAAATACACGTAAATTAGATCCAAATCTCAAACCAAAAGTCGGGCGGACTAATTCTAATGAACCGGTCATCAAAAGTTCCGGTTCACATAAAACTTCTGAATTCCTAATTACGTGTCGTACGGTCCGGTCGGTTCCCAGACCAGGACTTCGTGAACCATGAAATAATAGGGCCTGTGCTTTAATATATCTCGATTTTTTTATAAATCGGTGAGGGGCCTTGTGAGTTTCTAGGGTTTGTCCCTGCAGGCGACAATTGCTAAGATCGCTCATTTGTTGCGTGTTTGAGGGTTTGGAAAAATTTCGAAGGTAAAATTCCGTGAAATCTTGAATACGTTTCAGTTTATTTGGATTATTTTCCTTTTTGAATTGGTAGAAAATCTTCCAGTTTTTGGATTATTTCCTTCTTGATGACAAACTTTTGGGAGGAAATAATTTGATTTTTATGTATTAAGGGTTGATTCAGATCTCCGTATTGTTATGTTTGGACAGGGATGCCTCCTCGTTCGGCACGGAAATCGGTGGGAGGTGCTGCGAAGAAGGCCGCTGGCAGGTCGGCTAAGGGCGCAACCAAGGCAGCGAGTCGGGCGGAGGTACCAACGTCTGCTGTGGAGGTGGAGGAAGAGGTCAAAGTAGAACAAGTTCCGGCAGCGCCTGTTGTGGAGGAGATGAAGGAGGAGATCAGGGTGGAAGAGGTCGTCGAAGAGAAGCCAGTCATCTTGGACTTGAACGCCAGGGCGTCTGGTTCCATGGATGTTGAGAGTAGGGACTCTGTCTTATTGTTTCTCATATTTTCCTTAGATATTTGGATATGTGCTTTCGTATTGAATATTTAATGTATATCTTATAATTATTCATGACTGATAGAAGGCGAAGGATGCTTTGTTTTTCAAGTTATGTTTATTGATGTTTTCTAGTACTTTTTTTTGTTAATTATGCATTATTTTGATGCTTGCTTGTTAAGATGATCATGCATGTAAATAGTGCTAAAACTTGTCATCTTTAATTTTACCGCTATTGTATTTGGATGTTGTGTTATTAGCTTGAACAAACTGTTGAAGCTTTTAATGGTTGTTGATGGATATGTTTTCATTTGGTTTACACGAAGTATACAATGACATCTATTATCTGTATTGATGGGTGATCTATGAGTTCATTCAATGGCATCATATTTTTGTTTATCTCTTGTAGCTGATGATTAGAATGTCAGTATTTTCTTTTTAATAATAAAAACTTTCCTTTTTTCTAGGAAATCTCATTTGTATTATTTCCCTGATTCATGACATTATATATGTTTATGTTGTCTTTTTTTTTTGCCTGAATGTTGTGGTCCTCCATGCCTCTCCCAAGAAATGTTTTCTGCAGCTTGTTCACTTGTCTCTCCTTTATGACTTCTTGATTGTATTTCAATTGTTTGATTGGTTAAATCAGGCTGGTCAAACATATTTTGATATAATAATTGGAAATTATTTCTCAATGTGTAATAGATGAAAATGTTTTGAAAGAAGAGTTTGAGGAAGAATATATAGGAGAGAGATTAGAGTTGGAGGACAATGAGCCAGAAGATGAGCCTGATGATGAGACTGCTGTGGAATATGAGCCTGAGGATGAGACTGCTGTGGATTATGGGGAGAGGGACATTGATCATGATGGTGAAGAAGTTGATGGAGATGAGGACGAGGAAGATGGTGGAGAGGGTGATGATGGTGAAGAGGAAGAAGTTGCTAATGAAACTGATGATGCTGTGGAAGATGTAGAAGGCGAAGAAGATGATGATAATGCTGATGAACATGAAATCGAGGCTGAGGAAGAAGAACACCATAATGTTGTGAAGGAACACCGGAAAAGCAAGGAGTTTGAAGTCTTTGTTGGTGGTCTTGATAAAGATGCAACTGAAGATGATTTGAGGAAAGTTTTCACCCAATTTGGTGAGATTACTGAAGTTAGGCTTGTGATCAATCCCCTGACAAAGAAAAATAAAGGCTTTGCATTCTTGCGTTTTGCAACTGTAGAGCAAGCAAAACGAGCTCTTTCAGAGATGAAGAACCCTGTGGTTTGTTCTCCTTAATTTTCTTGTTGTTTGTTCTCCATATTTCCTTGTTAGTAACTTAAATATTTTAGACTTTCATTTTTAGGTTCGCGGCAAACAATGTGGTATAGCCCCAAGTCAAGATAATGACACACTTTTTCTTGGAAATATATGTAAGACATGGACGAAGGAACGTGTAAGTGCTAGGTGTGGTTATTCTATTTTCCATCTGTTTTTTTGGTTCCATTGCCAATTGTATTTTATTGGTTTCACAGTTGAAGGAACAGTTAAAAACCTATGGAATTGAGAATGTGGAAGATATAACACTTGTTGAGGATACAAAAAATGAAGGAATGAGTCGTGGCTTTGCATTTCTAGAATTTTCATCACGTTCTACTGCAATGGATGCCTATAGGCGTTTGCAGAAGAGAGATGTGGTATTTGGACTTGATCGAAGTGCGAAGGTTGCTCTTGCTGATTCCTTCAATGAACCAGATGAAGAAATCATGGCACAGGTAACTTAACTGTCGGTCTATTTTAATATAAAGAACATGGTGTGTACTGTTTACATGATCCACTTTTTGTTGCCTTGGAGCACAATTATGTTGTGATCTTATTGATTCAGAATGAAAGCCTATTTCGAATTCATGTTCTTTTTTCCAATTAAATATCAGGTCAGAACAGTTTTTGTCGATGGTCTGCCTGCTTCATGGGATGAGGACCGTGTAAACGAGTACCTCAAGAAATATGGGGTTATTGAGAAAATACAACTTGCTCGTAATATGCCAGCTGCTAAGAGAAAAAACTTTGGATTTGTTACCTTTGACACACATGATAATGCTGTTGCTTGTGCTGATGGTGTTAATGATAAAGAACTAGGAGAAGGTGGTAACAAGGTCTGTTGCAACTGCATTTGCTCTTCTTGATGACTTGTATCATCTAGTTTTGTAAGATTTTGCAGGTTCATTTTCTTTGCTTGGAACTGTGTTTTTCGGAAAGTGCAGGTAAAAGTTAGGGCTAGATTATCAAGACCACATAAAAGAGGGAGAGCAAAACATGGGATCAGAGGGAATTTCAGGATTAGTCGTGGAATTCCAAGAGTTGGACGTGCATCTTATTCTCGTCCTCCACCTCGCCGAATTCCAGTTCGTCCACTGAGACCAGTTAGTAATCATGCTGCGGCAGGTGGAGGTGGCCGCACATTGAGGAGACCTCTTGGGTATAGAGATAGGCGTCCGCTAATGGCTGCAGTGGAGAGACCCAGGCGTTTGCCTCCTCCAGAGAGGCCTTATGAAAGAAGGCCACCAGGTCCTAGATTCTGCCAAGATTGCTATGTTGTGAGATGCTCCTATGTTCTTTCTTTATCTGATTTTCTATGTTTACTTGCTTCTAGTTGTCCCTCCATACGCAAAGACGAATACCAGAAGGGACTATGGAAGACGTGAGGAGATTCCTCCTTCAAGAAACAGAGCACCTGCTGAATATGGCCCTAGAATTCCCGTTGAGAGACGATCATCTTATAGGGATGATTATTCTTCTCGAGAGTCTGCCTATTCTGATATACCACCAAGAAACATTTCTCGCCCTGCTGATAGGCGTGGCTACGTTGATGATGGTTATGGAAGAAAACTTGAACGACCTCTTCCAACCTATCGAGAAGGACACAGCCATGAATACGATTCAGTTTCTGGATCTAAACGCCCCTATTCGGACTTGGTATAATTAAATAAGTTAATTGTCTGATTTGATGTTGTTTAACTATTGTTAATAATTCTCAGCATAGACTGTTCTTCATTTGGTCTTTCGTGTAGGATGATTCTCAGTATGCTGATGTTAATATGCGTCATTCAAGGGCCCGGATGGATTATGGTGTTGCTAGCAGCAATGCTCAATATGGAGATACTTACGGCGACAGGTCGAATTTAAATTTTTATTGAGTTCTTTTTGTTGTCAATTAATTTCTGATGTCGACCCACCAAATTGCACATGCACTTTTATGCAGGCTTGGCCGATCTCACGTGGGATACAGTAACAGTCGTGCTCCCATCTCTAATCATGATAGCTTGTATGCGGGGCGTCATGGATTGAATTATGGAGGTATGTGTATGATATTTCAATAATAATGATGTAACATGCCTTTTTCTCATTGTTTATTGTCCTTTATTCAGGTTCAGTAAGTGGAAGCGAAGTGTACTCGTCAGGCTTCAATGACAACTATATGTCACGTGGATCTGATGTAAGTTCTTACTTTGCATATTTTAACTTATTCTGCACACTTCATTTAATTTTCTCTGCACAGGTTCGAGGTAGCTCCTACTCATCACTTTACTCCAGTCGAAGCCTAAGTGGAAGTGGATACCCGCGTGGCAATGGGTCCAGTTCTTACTATTAAGGTGCTTAAGTCACTTCCCTTAATCTTGATAGTGTTCTATTTATGTTTTGGTCTTATAAAGTATTCTTTTCTTTCATCCACATACATCCTCTTTTTTGCTTATAAACCTTGTGGAGAAGGCACTGTTTTATATTTGATAATGGTCTGTTTCGTGTATGGGCGATCACATGTAGATGTCTTTATGGCACAGATTCGATATTATTTCCGTTGTGGCCTGGGATGATATGAAGCTTCTCAATATGATGCCTACACAATTGGAAAAGAGGGATTAATATGATGCCTACATTATTGGAAAGATGGCCTTATGCCAAGAAGTCAGCTTTTTTGTTCGTTGAAACTGTCGAGTTATATGAGCAAGGGCATGCCAATTTCGTGACCATGGTTCAGCAAATGGAATCCCTATCTAGTACTGTTTCCCATCTGACAATTTGGCATATGGTTGCTCAGGTGATTGAGAATATCTAGAAAATCAGTGTGCTATGTATGAAACATATTTTCTTGTCGTTGTTAAAGACATTCATTGGATGACCAATGAGGTTCATGCAGTTTTCTTTCGAGCAACATATGTGATATGAGACATTTTCTTGTCGTCGTTAAGACATTAATTGGATGAACAATGAGGTTCTTGCGCATGAGTTTTCTTATGAGCAACATGTGGTATGGGACATAAGTTATCAGCTTGGGATACTTCATGTTGCTATGATTTCTGGGTTTAAATTTATCATAAGAAAAGTGGAAGTTCCCACTTGTTTCCTTAAGAAATTCCAGTGGCATAGATAGTTGAGGATCAGCTGATGCTGTAGTAACAACATGGAAAAGAAAGTTCTCACTTTTTGGACTGTCTTAACTAATTTCCTTATGTGGTAACATGGAACATATTGTTGGAATTATCCTATTCATTCTTCTCTCAAGTATTCTTATCAGCAAATGACAAATGGTACTAAAGATGTCACGTCATGTTTCATGCTCCCCAAGAAAATAACAGTCTATGATGATTGTTCAGGTTTATTTATGAATTGGCTAATTAATATATTCTTAAGCTTGGGGATATAAAAGCATAATACTTTAACTCATCATCCTAGCTGGATTTGATGTACTTGGTCCCATGAAATCTGATGTAGGGTTGTTTAATGCATTTGGATATTTTGGTTCACAAATGATGTGCAATCAAATTTGTCTTATGGCTGGTAAGTGACTGAAGTTGAGGCAGCTACAATATATGGCAGCAGAGGACATTTCTGATTTTAAGATTGGATCAAATTGATGTATTTTGTGTCAGTTAGAAATATTATTGCTTACATATGAAAGTCGAATTTACATAGCAATTGAGTCAGCAAACTTGATGAGTGAGAATCAGCATTATGGATATATACAAATTGCTGCACGTGACTGTTGTCTTGTTTGATCATCATGGAAGTTAGTAAAGTTAGTACTTTCGTTCTGAACATGGAAACATATATTCATAACAAGATAGAGAATGAGCTTGTGAAGAACAAATCTGTATTGATTGTTATGTTGCAGGTTGCATTCCTTTATTATTACGTTGTACAATCTTAACTGTGAAGGATGCCCCTAGATGTGTATATATACTTGCTTGAAACTATGGAGATTAATATCACACTGTGTTAGCCATATTGCTAATGATCACTTGTTCCTGAATTGCTTGAGAAGCCTACCTGGTAAATACAATGTATTTCCAATGTCATTTGTGTTCAAAGAAGAGTTTTAGTCTAGTCTTAAGTGCTTTCTGTCCTCATTGGTGTGCATCCTATAATTCTTTACATCTGCAGATATTTTCTTGGTCTGGTGATGGCTAACCAAGTGTTTATTTGTGTCATTTTTCCAGTGACATCCTCTTGTCATTGATTCCAACTCTCTTGGATCTCATTCACACAAACGTTTTTTTTTTCTGCCTTTGGCATTTTCATATCTTAAATCGAACTATTCACAACTGTAGTTTACGTTAGTCTCCATATCCATGTATTGTTTTGAAAGTGCTGCTGTGTATAAATGGCCATCCTTTGGAAGGAAGATGACCTTCAGGGTTGTCTCAGGTAAAGTCGTCCAGCTCAATCAAGTTGTCTTTTGTTTTCAAGATGTTTTGCATACTCTATCTTTTGTTCAAGGCACTTGAAATCTGAAGGTAATTTCGAGGACATTAGTTGAAGTGAATATGTTATGTCTACTTCTGATATGGAGGTAAAAGTAGAATATAACAACTGTCTGCTCCTTTTATCTGAATGTGTTATGTTATGGTGTTTAACCAGCACTTCAACTGAAGGTTGTGGCTTCCTTGCTAGTCTTGTGCAGATGCTGATCAACCACTTTTATTTGGAAACATTACTAATGTTGTACTTGTCTTTTTTTTTTCCAATTAATTTTGCTATGTCAAGTGAAGGTTCAATTATAGCCCAAGTTTTTTTTTGTTTTCATATGTCTATAATTTGTTGAATGTATATTTTAAGTGTACGAGTACTAATTGTATTAATTGTACTATCGCATAGTGGACATATTACCCCAAACGCCTTGGAGTATCTTGTTCGTGCTTGATGCTTCTTCCGTCGCCATCCATATTAAGTATATAAACAAAATACAAAATGATTCGAGTGTGGAGTTGCCCTGAAAAAACTATTATGTTGTGCGGTTGAGGAAAGATCGTCGACATATTCTGGGCATCGATAACATCCGTTCTCAGCTGGAAATTTTACAGGGATTTACTAAATTTAACGTCGATGATAATTTTGATTGCTTCAGTTGATAGAATCCGGATTTAAATTCCTAAATTGAGAGGTTAAATCTTTAAAATCGTCGCTAAAGGTTGGCGTCAACCTTTTTTTATAACAATCTTGATGCTACGCCGTAATCATATCTTCATATGATGAATAGTTTAAGTTAAAACATATTTTTCTCTAATTTATATTTATTTGACCCATTCTGAAAAAAAAACCTTGTTAAAAAGAGGGTTCACGTCTCATCTGTCATGAATATTTTGGAGTTAGTTCTAGTAGAATGAACTGCACTTTACACGAAAATAAAAATAAAAAACCTAAGCGTGACAACATACAATTTTGCGTGGATAATTGAAGTTTAAAGTCGAAAATGATATTTTTTGCCATGCTTATATCAAGATTCAAGAGGAGTATAGATATATATTGGAGTTCCATCAGCTGATTTTGGATTGGTTTCAAATTGAACTCAATATTTTAGTCAGCTGATTTTGGATTGGTTTCAAGTTGAACTCAATATTTTAGCCTATGTTACCATAAGAAAGATACCTAGTGAATAATCTTCGTATAAAATATTGAAGTTCATCAATCAGATTTACATTCGCACTGTCTGCAAAAAATGTATTATATGGCCTTTAGAATTTGTCGAAATCTTTAGGTGAACCTGTGAGCTTGTTATCATAAACCAAAAATCAATATTTCATACATGCGGATGCATTTCCAAATGCAATATTTCCTCAAACCGAGGCTTGTCTTGCTCATTACATGCACCTGCTACACCCTTGACTGACGAAGGACAAGTAATAGCTGTTCTGAAAGGATTCCTGCCCCACAAAACTTAGTAGCACAATACATTCAAAATTAGGTTGACAAAATATATGTGAAACCTTCACAGGGCTCTCGTACATTTAGGTACACTCGTGTTGCTTCTCTCTTCATGGACAGAACCGTGAGAATGAGAATCATTCCGCAATGTCATCAACCTTGGAATTAAAAACAAAACTCGGAAATGTTGTGGTTATGTCCCTGTAAACATAAGAACAAGGGCCTCAGCAACAAGGTGGTCCTCCCAGGGAAACCAACTAAACCAAACAAAATAGGAGATATCATGCAACAGATCTGTATGAGTTGCATTAGCCTTACTGTATTCAAAGATATCAAACATGATGTATACAACAAATTTAAGAGTTGCAATGGAGGGAAGTGTATGACGATTTATCGGACTGATCAGTATCTTATGCTGAACAGTCGGCTACCATAATTAACAAACCTCCACTTCACATTGTGAAAACGAATGCAATACGTTATCTCTATTAAAAATGAATGCTATACAGTCAAGCCATTGTTTAAGATATGTCAAAATTGAGATATAATGTTCCAAGGTAATTTTGTTGGTGATTATTGCACCGATGAACCCACACAATTTTGAATACCAGTGTGCTATGAAATATAGAAATGGTTGCACCTGGGGAATTAAATAAAAGAAAAAATTGACTCCTTGGTTGTTGACTACCTTGGACTGAAGTTGCACTTACATAAGAAAACGAAGTTTCATGGTTAACATCCAAACAAATATGTATACCCAACATTTACTCTGTATCATGTGATATATGATGGAAATAATTGTCTGGTGCAAGCAACTGAACTTACCTAAGATATGGAAGATTCATGATCCTCAATAATGATGGATTTTGAGAAACGAATTTTTCCCATTCTTCTTTATCTATTATTCCATCCCGCTTCAAGTCAGCTTCAAGGAATGTCTGTGCATAATTAGCACAAATTTTAGATGAAATTCCAAGGTACGATAATGCTGGAAGCAATGAAATGGTATTGAATAAACCTTGTCTAGTATTATATCAATAGTCTCATCAGATAATCTCATCTCCGATTCAGAAAGGAGAGCCATCAACATCTGCTTGACCTGTATTACAAGATAACAATTACTAGTGCCATTTGTTGCCATTACGGTGTATGAAACGCAACACACCAATATAATTATCCCTTATCAATACAATAAAAAGAAAGATCTTGCAAAAGGGAAAATATGGCCAACCATTTAATGAAACAAGGTCTTTTAGAATCAATTTCATTTTATTGAGTCATCTAATAAAACAATTGACTACAGTTGAACCAAAACTTTCACTTTATGGCATCCAGTTGTTTCATTCAATTATCTGTATTCATTTAGCGAAAGGATTACAGTAAGCTGATTCATATGCTAAGCTACTTTGTTTTTGTTTTTTGCATGGAAAGTTTTAAACACTGTAATATGCAATCCACACAAGTATATATACGGGAAAACATTTTGAAAAGAGCTATGTATATATATGCAAACATAAAATGTATGTAACATATTATACGCGTAACCATTCAAAAGAACGTCATAGTACCTCATCCCGTCCGATGGAGCCTTTGCCATACAGGTCATAAAGCTTGAAGCAAACTGTGGAATCATGCATAACATTGGTAAAGAAAATACTTCCAACAGCAACCGAGATCATAAATACTGACTTACAGTCAACTTTATTGTCATGCGGAGCATTGGGGTGAAACACATTGAGTGATCGAACAAAGTCTCCAAAATCAATAAGTCCTTTTTGTTTAACATCAAATAGATAGAAGATCTGCATTAAGATCTGAGCAATTACTCGAACTTTCGGAAAGTATAAATCACAAGAGCTGCTTTTTTGGTGATGGATCAAGACGACTTTAATCATAAAGGAAGACAACAAAACATATAAATGAACTAGTCCCAAGCTTGAAACTAAACAGATAAAGAACACATTAACAATTGTCAGTTTAATACAAACAGTATCAACATACCATCAATGTATTAATGCAAACTCAAATGTAAAGATAAAAGTAAACAGAGTGCTACAAAATGCCGCAACAGTTATAGTAAGTGAATGATAGTTGCCACCATAATTGTGACTTGTATGTAAAGCAGCTAGCTAACATCCTTGCATTTAGTGAAAAATAAATAATTCTGCAACAAAGTAGATTTGATCTAAATATTCATTTATAATATTGGGAACTTGCACAAGGAAAAGGGATGTGTAGTGCATATAGTGTGTAGTACACCACTGCCCTTTGTAGAAACAATTTAGGGCCAAAATTATTTCATTCTAATTTTCTTAATGGGCCAATAATAATCTGGGACTGAAAACTAAGGTCCAACAGTTATTGCACAGTGTAGTGCACATACCATCTCTTTACTCGTTGCAAAAATTCCAATGCTGAATCTAATTAACCTACAATATAAATAAGATTTAAAGTTGCTAAATCTAGGTTCACATATCTTAGTTGACTTCTTGTGGTAATAGACCAAAACAAGTTATAGACCTAGTTTGATGGATAAGTTCAATATCTCAGAACAGCAACCACAAGTCAATGGCATTTTTCCAGATCTTCTAATTATATGCTACGCATGCCATTACAAACGTCCTTGGAATTTTGGGAGATAAAAATCATTCAAAATAATGAAAGAAAACGAGGAAGGGAACTCCAGATGTATTCTGCACAAGGTACAGACATAAATAAGGAATTTAAAAGAAACATACCCGATTTGCAAACAGATTTTCCTTTTTCCTATTCTTGAATAGTGCAAGCTGAAACTCTTCCTAAAAAATGGATACATAATCACAAAGTTTAATTTTGGAACGGGGATCAGAACATACAATAACAAATTAGCAATCTAGTCAGGTACTTCTTTGCTCCCAGACAAAGCACCAAACATAGAATAGACTATGCATAAGCTGCACAGGTTTTGCAAACTTTATACAAAAATCACTTCAAGTGAACATGATCGAATTACATTTGCAAGATGAGATATCCTTATTTCTTTTAAGAATGAGCCTACACCATTGTCAGGCTAATTTGAGCCTAAATCAAGTATGGTTTTTAAGGAAATAGTTCACTAGTTTAGGGCTCAAATATGAATCAATCTTTTGAGCTCCTGCCTTGAAGTGGATTAATCAGAGGCTAGCAACATTTTCTGGATACTATGGGTTTAGACTGAAAAAAATGATAAATAAAGTGAAACCACATCATGTTCTCAGTTGAAGTCCCTGGTATTTTGGCAAGATTGCCAGTCATCTTAAATATGGTCTAAAAGTGAAATCAGAATACTCTGTTCTGAAGTTCATAATTTCGCTATTCTTAGCAGCCTCAAGCTAAGAATCTTTTGTGCAAGCGACTGTCTAAGAGAGGTACCTCAAAGTAAAGAAATCAGCCATTGTGTTTGCAAACATATATCCCAGACTAAGTGAAGATTATTGATTGGAGATGCTTAAACTAAAGATGATTAAGAACTTTTCATGTACGAAAGACAACGGAAAGAAGTCACGAATAGAGTTACCTTGCTAATCAACCCATCATCAATCACAGAACTGCTAATGCTTTTGAATAGCTCAAAAAGCGCCTCAACTTCACTAACGCTAACTACAAATACAATGGACAGCAACAATGGCATTAGCAGGGTAAGAAATCTTATATGCAGATCACCTTTGGATTTTCTTGTATCATGATTAATTAAGGCGAAACTATAATGCATTTGATTATTTGTTCGCAAGTTCCTGATTGACAATTTATCTAGGAATATCTGATCAGTAATTCACATATTCCTCAGTATTAACATATAATTTTTTTTTCAATGAACAATATGAGAACCAAAACTTCCAACTTACATGACGTCTCAGAGGCAAGAAGCACTGGGTCCTGATAACCAGGGAACCACTTTCGACTTGTGGAATGAAAGCAGCCCATTTATTGCCTCTTGTAGGGCTATATAGGATCTAGTCTCCCAAGTCACACATCGGGTTCATTTTACCTTCTTAATAATTTATCTGGAGAGAAGGGAAAGAAAACAGCTGAGGTATAATAGCATACTTGACAACAGATAAAACTTCACTGTTCTTAAAAACCAACCGAAAACCATAAGACAAATGGAATGAAACTACAAGAACGTCAAAACTCACAAACAATAAAGATAAATAAAAGGGAAATGACATAATAGAAGGTTCGGATTTCTAAGAGGAAGCTGAATGCTAATAGAACGCCAGAAAAAATCATCATAAATAATTGAAAAGGTATTCTTTTGATAGAATAGGAACACAAGGTATAATATTTCTGAAGAAAAAGGATGCAAGAGAGACATTTTGTAGAAAAGAAATATTCATACTTAAAGGCAAAAAGAATTCCATAAAAGCAATATCGAATAACATATTTTTTTAATTTTCTGATAGACATATGTTAGAATTTGAGATGAAGAGCCGCGAGATTGCAACTTTATACTGAGAATTGCAAATTTTAACCAAAATGGTTGCTCAAAAGGTTGATTTGAGGAAGGCACATTTGCTTTAGAAAGAGCCCACACATGCGATAGAATCCAACAGGTAATAATTTTTATGCAGATTTTTGCTGAAGGAGGCGCAAACCTAACACCGCAAACTATGGGTAATAAGACGGTCCTATAAAAAACTAATCATCACTTCAACTTGAACAAATTCGATAGGAACAGGAACAAATTACAGCACCACCCAAACAAAAATGAACAAAACAAACCATTGCGACATAAAGAAGAGGAAAACTAATTACGCCTAAACATCGAACAACGAAAGAGAAGGGCTCGCGTACCGGATGGAGATTCACCACGAATGGGCAAAGAGATCGACGAGACAAAAAAAAAAATTATGAGGAGTGAACGGCGAAGAGAGATCACCCAACAGCGGGGGAACGCTGCGAGCGCAGCCCAAATATAGGATCCTTTTTTTTTTCTTCTTAATTCGAACGCGTTTGTTAATTGGATGTTTGAAGAGCGGCGGAGATGTCGACGGCCGGAAGCAAGTGACCCGACAATGATGCTAACGACGCCACGTGTCATTTTACGCGGTGGGCCGCCAAAGTGTTGTTTTTAGATGGACCGACATGTTTTCTTATTCGTTTTTATTACTTTATTCTTTTGAAATATTTTCTGGAAAGAGAGTGGGAAAAAAGTTAGCTCAGGTGGCGTCGGATTAAAGATTAATCTTTAGATTTATTTATTTATTTATTTTATTTTATTAGGTAGATACTGATAATTTTATTCTTTAATAATTAAAAAAACTTATTTTTGTGAGAAATGAAAATAATAAGTATGAAAATATAAATGATTAATAAAAAGAAGAGTGATAATAAGTAATAACTATGGCCATAGACCCCATGTCATTTGTTAGTATTACAAATTACATTACATTTTGCCATTCTTTATAGTTGCCAATAGTTTTTTTTCGTTTTAAACTATATTGATAAGAGAGACGTCTACCGGAGTTATTCAACTTATTATAATATAACATAATATAATATAAGTACTAATAATGTAATTTTTTTTCAGGTTTAAAATACTTCTTTTACGGAAGATTTGAAGAATTATCCAAGATTTTATATTATTCATAAGTAATAAACAATTTAATATTTATTAATTATTAATATAATAAAATATTTAATTATTCTTAGAACCTTATTACATTGTGTCAATTAATTAGTATTAACTTATTAACATTATTTTAAAAACGGATCTACTTAAATCACATGAAGTAAATATTATGGATATAGATATCTGTATGAACCAGTGGTATAAATTCTAATTTTATCCTAACACTTGAACATGATAATCAATCGTACAAATTATAATTTCATTCTAACACTTGAACATGATGATCAATCATCTGGAGTTATTGAACATGATTACTCCATTAACCAAGTCTCAAAATAGTACAACTAGCTATATGGTTAATTTGTCTATTAATCTTAATTATCCTATTTTGTATAATCATAATAGTACTACAACATACTCATTTACCACAACAAGTGAGTCATGACTGCGGAACAATTGAGAGCTCGTTATTTAAGTATAATCAAGAGCACATGCATTAAGGTTTCGTAAAATTTATTATACATACAAAAATAACATACTCATTTGTCGAAGGTCTTAACTTTTGCATTATCAATCAAATTATGTTCAAATTGTTTTAGTAAGTTTTATTAGAAAAATCATTAGAGGAGAAGCAACTAAAATATTACATATGAAAGAATAAAAATAAATATTTTTGTATGGATTCTAAATGCATGTTTAATTTAACTAGTGATGTATGAATTCTTTAAATGGTGAATTTGTGTGTGACTTGTACATTGGATTGATATAGTTGAGTATTTTAGAAAAAAATAATCACATTTAAATCGATTAAGTATTTCTAATTGTATTTAGATCGATTGAACATTCCTATACTGAAATAATTATAGAGCAAGTGGTTTATGAATATTATCTTGAAGATGAGATACTATATCTTGATAATATGTGCTAATATTATGTTGCATGATAATAAGTCGACAAGTTGAATCCTTCGTTAAATGAATATTTTTTCATTGAAGATGTGTATGACATATTATTAACTTATTTATTAAGGCAAAATTATAAGAAGTTATTGAAGTAGTTGATATTATTAAAGTAACAATTGCTAGTATGTGTCATTTTGGACCTATTATTAAAGATATTTGTCAATATTATAGTATTAAGTTTAGAAAAGTAAACACAATATATGTGAGTACAAGATGAATAGTATATATGATATTCTTATAGCTTGCATTCGATATAAACAGATGATTAATCATTATATTTCGGTTGTAATGCAAAATTCATCTATTCAAATTCGTGAAGTCCAATAGAATAATGTTGAGGCAATTATGAAACTGCTAAGAGTTTTATATAATGACTGTAGATTTTTTTGCTGTTTATTCACCCCTTTTTATTAATTATCAACTTAATGAAATGATAACTTATTTTAAATAGAAACATGATTTATCTGATGAATTTGCTATATAATGATTCATGGTAGGGAATTCTTTTTAGATTATTGGCCTTAGTTACCTTGCAGAATTTTTAGCAATGATGAATCCAAGATATAAATGTTCTAATCCTAAATGATATACGATCAATCTTAATTTTTTTATTTCCAATGATTATATTCGAAATCATCCTGATTGAAAACTTGACGATTTTATTAATTCAAATTATGATTACAAAAATAAATTAATTATCTGATATATATAATGTAATTTTCGGCATATGCATACCTAAAGCATCATCTTCACCTTCAACAACATCTAGATCTAATAAATAGATTTTTTTTTCTTTTACTGGTAGGAGGTGGTAGTGGAGCAAGAAATTCAAAGGAAGGTTTCTTTTCGGTCCTCTTTTTTTAATGAACTATTTATCTCATTCAAATGAATATTATCATGATATTAATATTTTTCAATTGGTGGAGATTGAATACTCGTGCTATACCTTGCTCGAGATCTTTTTGCTATTCCGATATTTATAGTAGCATCTTATTGAATGAAGAAGGAACATACTGAATGTCCAATTGATGAAGATTGGCATTATGCTAATGATTAAACACAAGATCAAGAATTAATATTGCCATACCGATGATGAATGATTTTAGTATTGTATTTTTTTTAATTTTTATAATATATTTGTTCCATAAATAGACATGCAGACTAATCATGGACGTAAGCTAACTTTAGTCGAACTACGTAAAAATCTCAGCGCCATTTACTATTTTACCATATAGGTGGTATATAGTATATAATATATTATGTAAGTACATATAATATATCACCTAATTAAATAATATAATATTATATTTACTTAATCATTTAATTACTTAATACTACCATAATATAAATTACATAGTAATATACAGGGGCTGACCCACATAGACAGTGAGAGTATACTAGTAGTTGAAGTTAATATACAAATAAAATATTAAGAAAGTAATAAAATTATGTAGTAACTTAAATGGATAGGTGTGTTTGGTTTCTATTAAGAGGTCTAAGATTCAATTCCTACTAATGTCTTATTATTTTGACCTCTCTCAATTTTTATTATTTTACTTTTATACATTTTAACCTTCCTATCTTTCATCCTTGGATCCGTCCCTAATAGTATAATACACAATATACATATAAAGTTATAATTTATAGAACCATATATAAGAAAATAAGAGTATAAGGCTATAAATATAAGTTATATTGTTATAAGACTTAAAACTACTTGTAAATAGTAAAGTCAATCAATTATTAATGATAATATGCATAACATCATATAAATAAATAAATAATATATATAACTTGGAGGAACGTAATCAGAAATGTGGTGTTTATTTATTGAAATCTTTACATAATAAAATGAACCTCTTGTATGATTACAATCTCTCGGTACCCAAAACTGCTGGATGATTATTTGTCTCCTCAAAATTTAATTCAGCAAAAATGGTAATCCCTCAAAAGATAGAAATATAGTCGCAGCAAAACATTAATGTCAGTGGTTGTCGAGCACTTCCGGAAACTAGTTTTTCTATTAGGATTTGTTGGCAGGCTCACTGGATTCTTGTTCATGAAAATCATGGAAAAAAAAATTATGGACCACCATGCAAAATAGTTCTAAATTTCTAATAAAGCAAATTTGACGCTCATAAACAATTAATCCTGGCTTTGGAAGAAGAAATTATATACGACTTTTTATATTCAAATTCTAAATGGACTACACTGTATTCGGATACATGAGGTGAAGGAGATTAATGAGAGGGAGAGTAATGAATAGTAAAATGATTTATTTCTCATATAATTCTAATTTAAAATAACTTAGTTTTAATTAATTATAAAATGAAAATAATATTTTTTTCTTCAATTTTTTATTCAGACTGAATTACTTTTTGCCTACTCATTCATTATTCATGAGTTTTTTTTTCAATCCAAATATATCTAAATATGGAGGATTAATAGAATTATAATGCTTTATCTATCCCCTAATATGAAATCCTAGAGAATCTATATACACGTTTGGAGAATATGATTCTATTTGTAGTCATGATGTAAAAAAACAAATGCAATTAATTGGTCCTTCATGGTATACTCCATTTATTCCGAGTAAATTACCTATAGGAATTAATGTTTCCGCTAAAAACATTAATTACCTCCGTTGGGGTAAATTTACTCACTTCTTTAATTATATTTTTTTTTAATCTCAATTCGGTCCTTTAAAATTTTTATTCTATAATAAGATAATTTTCCTATCTTTCATTATCGCTTGTCGTCGTGATGGACAACTTTTTAATTAAAATATTAGCATGAGACAAATCAATTATTTTCTCTCTTCTCCATATTATAAAAAGATAATAGTAAACAAAAAAATAATTGTTGCTGGAGTCTTGCTGTTGGCTGATCTTTTTTCACTAGTATCATTTTATTTTATGATACGGAGAAAGAGACACGTTGATGTATATACCATCATTTAATAAAAAAAACTAATCTATGCGAAAATCATAGCGCAATAATAAATGATGAAAAATATCAATGAAACAATTAATTTAAAAAAATATATTTTTCAATTTGAAATTAGTCATTTACGTCAACTTCAAATTATTTAGATATTAATAATTCTGAAGATACCAAAAAAATGGAAAAAAGTCACTGAAGGATCGTCAATAAAAATTATCCGTTTGACTGATAATTCAATTTCGTCGATGAATTAGAAAAAAAAGCAGTCAAACTACATTATATTTAAGTCATTATCATCACCATAAATTTTGCACAAGTACGTGTCGCTAGTTTATGAAGTGGTCTTTGTGCTGGACAGGGCAGATCCAGTTCAGCATTCAATGCACTGCAAACGTGTGTTTTGTCTGATTTTTCTTCTGCAAGCCAAATGTAAGCTTATTTATCCACCCGAGTGCAATTACAGAGACGCAAAGGTACTCGAAAGCAATATGTGAATCTGATGTGAGGGAACACCTCCTTGCGAGTTTATAATTTGTTGGATTTGTGCTTCACACCTTTCCACCTGATTCTCAACATTCTTAGAATATGCTTTTTTTTTAATCAGGACGAAAGTGAAAGAATATATTGTAACTAAATTGATAATTATAAGAATAGACTCTAAAATTATTAGAATCATCTCTATGTCGATCCAATTTGATTAGAGTATATTTTTTTATAATATGTGAATGATTTTTTAAAATGATTAAGTTTGCCAAAGTTGTCTACTACTTTATCTCTCTTATGTTTAGCATAAATTTGATGTAAAAAATCTCATGAGTTTTGAATCGTCTATTTCAGAAAGAAATTCTATTTTATTATCTTTTACCTGATTCAAGTGAGTTATCAGTTGTGACTCGAATAAAATACTTATTGTACAATCTGGAAGTCGAATTCTTTAAATTTTACACTAAAAAATATGTTATAATTTAATATCTTTTCATATATTTAAAGCCTTGGTTTTTATCGTGTAACCTGTAAAATTCAAGATCGAAATTTAAATGTGTCAATATTGAAGAAATCAATACTTTTTAAATATGGTTAACCTTCCTTAGATTATGAGCTATTTTCTAATACTAATTTTTTTTATTTGTCCAATTATATTTGTAACTTTTTTATACTTTTAACAACAAAAGAAAATAAATTTAATGGTAAGCTATGTATTTTTGAAATTATTTTAGTTTTTTTCCTCAAATATATTTCCTTGGAATTTTTAAAAATGTTTTCAAATATTTGTAAAAGGATAAAATCATAATTAAATAAAGAATTAAAAGTAAAAAACTGGAATAGTTAAAAAAATGTAAATGACTTTTTTATAATTTAGGTAGGGAAGTAACGGAGTGAAAAAAAATAATTATTTTAAATATTACTGAATTCGTTATTAAAAAATGTAAGCTTAAATTAATTTAGAATTACATTTTTTCTTTGCAAGTTTTAAAAGATAACTTACTTTATAATGTGTTGATTAAAATTTTCAATAATTTTTGAGTTCTGAAATTCAAATCATTATTTCTAAAACAAATTAAAATTATAAAAAAAGGAGAAAAAAAGGTGCATAATAAATGTTGTACATGATTTGAATCATTGATTAAATTTTATTCAACTAAAATTAAAATCAATAACTAAATTTAATTAAAATGAGATAACTAAATGTTATTTAATTAAAATGAGGAAATGTTTTTTATTAAATAAAGTTTGATCATTAATTTTTAAATTGATGATTCAGATATAAGGCAAGAGGTGCATAACAAAATTATTATGCTCCATTATTATTATTATTATTATTATTATTATTATTATTATTATTATTATTATTATTATTATTATTATTACTTTAAAAAATCTAAAGTGGTCCAAATGTCAACGTGAACAACTTGTGTGAAAGTGGANATTATTATTATTATTATTATTATTATTATTATTATTATTATTATTATTATTATTACTTTAAAAAATCTAAAGTGGTCCAAATGTCAACGTGAACAACTTGTGTGAAAGTGGATTTTTGGGCTGAGAAACGACAGCGACGGCAGAATTTTTTGCATCACTGACCAACTCCGCCAAATATCCTCCAATCCAACGCCCGCCCAGACGTCCCCATCGGCACTTCCCCCACACCCTCCTTTTCCGCACCGCGTGTCCGCCGTCCCTCTCGCCGGCTCTGATGCCCCGCTCTCCCCAGCCGTAACGTGTCCCCGAAGAACCGCCTCCTTCCTTCGCGGCCTCCGCTTGCTGCCCGTCCAAGTGAAGTCCTCCTCGGCGACAGCTATAAAGAGGTTGGCGTCTTCGTTTCTTTCGGTTCGCATCTGCTGCTGCTGCTGTTGGCTACTTGTTGGTTCCTAGATGGAGAAGTACGAGAAGCTGAAGGAGCTGGGATCCGGGAACTTTGGCGTGACCAAGTTGGAGAGGGACAAGAACACCGGCGAGCTGGTCGCCGTCAAGTACATCGAGCGGGGGAAGAAGGTATGTATTACAAATTCAAAATCTGTTCTTTTTCTTTCTCTCTCTCTCTCTCTCTCTCTCTCTCTCTCTCATGAGCGCTTGTGTCAAAATCTAATATTTGTGCCTGAAAATAGTACACTTTGAGATCATTCCGAGATCGAGTTGGTGCAGTTATGCGATTAGAGAGAGGTAGAATGAGAAAAAAAATGAGCAGATTTTGCATACTCTATGTTTCCTGTTTTGTCTATGAGATGTTAGGCATTGGTTCGGGTGTTGAAACTTGAAAGCATTAAATTACTGATACGACTTGATGATATTGATATCTTCGTGTTGTAATATCAAGTTTGTATGCTCTTTTACTTTCGATAATAAGGATTTATGCTCTTTTGTGTTGCAGATCGATGCAAATGTTCCGAGAGAAATCATCAACCACATGTCCCTAAGGCATCCTAACATCATTGCATTTAAAGAGGTAAGTGCAACTGTTCACGCTCTTAAATGGACCTGAGTCCTATATATATTTTTGTTTTTAAGGTAAACCCGTGAACCTAATATATGCAAAGAAGTTTGAAGGCCAGACCTTATTCGTCGCTGTACCACACACTTGTGCTGTGGACTTGCAGTTTTATGTATTTTTAATACGGATTAAAGCCCAATCTAATAACAATAAATATATCTTGCTTGCAAAATGCCAATGAGACATTGCCTTTATATTGTCCCTTGCATCTATCTCCTCTTTGATTTTTTTATATTAATTTCTTCTTAAGAATTAATGACACTTTATTTTTTATTTTGAGTTAATTTCACTTGCCATCTTGAACTACAACATATTTGAGGTATGCAAAACAATGAAGTATGCCTACAAAACAATTTTAGAAGATTCGAGGCTCCCAACCAGTGAGGATCTCGGCTCCATTCGGAGCCTTATTTATAGGCACCCCTTAACCACTGGAGTCCACCCCTCTCGCACCCCTTGATTGCGTCTCGGCGTTGTCAAGCAACGCTCATTGATAGCTGCCCCACGATCCTCGCCATTAGCTGTCCAGAGATTGCACCATCATCCGTTGTGCTTGCTCACAACGTACGAGCAATCAATGTGCATCGTCTGGCTGCCAACTCGCGTCCAACGCTCATCACCACGTGCGGAAATCATCCTCCGGTGATCACGCGTCTGGGCTGACTATGACCACACTAGTCATCTACTAACATCTCTCAATTGACCAACGTGATCGTGCATCTTCTATACTCCCAATGTTCATAAGAAGTAAATGCAACCTTAATACTCTCACTGTTCATATATGTAGTATTAACTAGAGATGTTATATCGAAGTTCGCTTTTCTGTGAATTTTTGCAATGACTCAATTATTTTTGAGTCCCATCAAACCAGATTGAAGACGAAGCCTCTTATACCATAGAGTTTCTAGGGCTGAAAGTAGATCCTTCGTGTAAGCCGTTAGATCAAAACTCTTTCGACCAAGGGTGGTGACTGAAATCTCAGAAAGAATAACCCTCATGTCTCAAAAAATAACTCTCAAATCGGATCTTAAAATTCTTGGATCAAATTAGCATCTTCCTGGCCGTCGAACCACTTCGAATTCATACTGTATCATCATCCATGTCTCCATCACGGCCCGTGATAGAGTATCACGGCTCGTAAGTGCGTCTGACATGTCTCTGTTCAACATCTTACAACACATAATCACGTCTTACGACCCGTAACGCGGGTTCTGATCTAGCAATATCCAGCATTCTTCACGACTTATGGCCCGTAACTATCGCTCACGGCCCGTAATGAATTGATCAGCAGATGATTGCACTCTTGTCAATGTCGTCACTTCTGATAACGTCCCGTGATTGCTCGCGTAACGACCTGTAACATAGGTTACGACCTGTGAAGGTCTGTGAATATGAGTTGTTCTTCTCTGGCATAGCCGTAACACCCCATGATGGCTCGTTACGTGCTGAGTCTGTAGCAGTTTGGTCTCCTCACGGCTCGTGATATATATCACGGCCTGTAAGTCGGGTGCCGAGTCAGTTCTGCAACTTCGCACATCATGACTTAAGGCCCGTGATGCGACTTCACGGCCCGTAATGGGTTGAGCTTCAAGTTGAGCAGCTTCTGTTTGACGTTGTGATGGAGCGTTGTGGCCCGCAAGTTGACACGTAACAGCCCGTAATGCATCATCACGACCCGTAATGGAATGGACGCTGCTCTGTTAAGGTCGTGACTTCGCATACGGCCCATAATGGACGACGTCTGCATCTGGTCTTCATGTGTCACGACCCGTAATGGGTCATCACGGCCCGTGATAGCTGTTGTGACTTGGTACTCTTCTCCGAACTTCGTTCTTTCTTCGGTATTTGTCCAAAAGTTATTTCCTTAACCACATCAGCCGCCTATCTATGTGATTTTCTACAAAATTACACCAAACAAGAGTAGATTTCGGACTTGAAATAATATAATCAAATAAAGTAGAAAATAGATGCATGCGGTGTGAAAATGACTCAGAATAATGCCTAATGCAGACCCTAAAATATGTTGTAAAATACATGCATCAACAACCCCAAGCTTAGATGTTTGCTTGTCCTCAAGCAATATTCAGAGCAAAACTTAGAAAATAAAAGGGTTTTGATCATTGTTTCCACCCTGCAGAATAACTACCTTTAGCATGCCTTTCATTTATGTACTCATCACCCGAACTTCTTTTCAAAATCTGACTAATCCCAACCTCATAGATTCCTATTACTTAAACACATTTAAACTCTTTCCAATTCA
>LTAE01007133.1:10432-23588 GCA_001647135.1 Pontederia paniculata
AAAGAAAGGAGGGTTGTAAGGGAGCCTTCGCCCTTTGAAGAAGGAGATAGTGAACTCCGAAGATCTCATGGGAGAAGATCGGAGCGGGGACGTAGGCCAAAGAGTTCGGCCGAACCTCGATAACAAACCTTGCGTTTGTTCTTGTGTTTGTTCTTCTCTCTACTCTTTTATCTCTATTTGTGTTTATATTCGTATATGTATGCTTCCGCTAAACACAACACATCTAGATTAAGTCAAGAAGAATAAAAGTTTTAATATACCAATTCACCCTCCCCCTCTTGGTGTCATTCCAGATCCTACATCGCTGATGTTACACACCTTCAACCCCCTCGCCCTAGAGTTCTGTTGAGCTCCTCCTTTCGGAGCTGGATCGGATCGGTCTTGATGTTCGTGTACCGGGACCCGCCATCTTGCTTCCCTCCTAACGTGCGTGCTATCTACGCACCTCGCGTAGTCCTCGTCGGCCAATGGTCGATCGTCGACACCATCGTCGATGAACTCGGCCACCAACCGGTAGGCCCTCCTCACCAGTGTCACGTGCAGCAACATCGTTAATGTAGCACTGCGTTAGTCCTTCGACACGGGCACTACCTCCGACCCGCAACATTGTGTTAGTCCTTTGACACGGGTATAGCCTCCATCCTACAGCATTGTGTCAGTCCTTCGACACGATCTCCGCCTTAGACCTTGAGAGTGCTCCTCGTGCTTCTTTGTGACCTTGGTGTTTTGTAGGATACATTGGCACTCTTACTTTTCACGTGCCTCTGCACGAGATAGATGACCTTCTCCATCCTTGGTGATGTCCTCTTCTTTATGATACTCCTCTACCACCTCAACTCTTCTCCTGCCCGAGCGTATCTACCGGTCAGCTTTCAGCCACTGTCGATGTTGAGTGTGTGCTTATTACTGCAACCGAACCAGTTTTGGGCTTCTTCTCTGCAGCACGCGGCGTCCCTTGACATCCTTATCCATCGGCAGCCAGTCATGCATCTGAAGCGCCTCCTTTGTCATGCTCGGACTTCTTCTCCACCGTCTCTTCTCAACGGTCGCCTTGATCTTCTCCTTCTCCGCGACCGATGGAGCCTTCTCCGCTTCTACCTTTGGCACTGACTATCCGTCTGTCGTCCATGCCGTCTACTTGTTCCTGGAATTCAAATAGGGGGTCGAGAACATCATGCTTACAAAAACTTATTCCTTGTTGGTCACATGAATTCTACGCAGCATGCATGCAACTTGATTTATTTAGGCGGCCTCTATCCTCCTGCCCGGTTGTTACGACGAGTCCTCTCATCACTTTGCTCGTCGTCTCCGCCTACTAGTGGCCCCAGGAGCTCTCTGCCATCGATGTTCCGCCTTCTTGTCTCTAAACCTGAGACCTTCTGTCGCCGCCTCAGGATTACTCCACGTCGTCCTGCACGTCCTGCCCTACCGCTGGATCTCCTGCTTCCATGGATGAGCAAGTTCGATCTGCTTCTGTGACAGAGGCTCATGCTGATGACCACAATCACACGTTTACTCCCTTAACTTCTTCTCCTCGGTTCATATTCAGCATCGTTGAGTACTTCGATCCAGCCAAAGGCGTCCCACCGCCTTGTGCACCGCAGCTCCATCGTATTTGAAGCCTCAAATTCATTTCCAAGTGCTTCGAGGACGATGTCCTCTTCTCTTGAAATGGCATCACAGTAGATGTCGTCATCTTCCTGCTTCATGAGGCCCGTGTAGTGGCCACCATATGCCTACCGCTTCTCAAACTCTCGTCCGCATATCATGCATTAATACTTCCGCCACTCGGCCGCGTGCCCCTTTCCGGACTGCTGGATCAAGGAGTCGGTGACCTTCCGCTCCCTCCCCAGCCGCATCGACGGTGAGAGCACCCTGTGCGTATGGGTGCGTCTGCATGTGGCCGTAGTGGACGTGAATTCTCGGCTACAGATCTGGCAGAAGTCTGACGCCACCTCCTACCGGATCTCCTTATCCTCGTTGTGAGGGCCTCGTCGAGTACATCTGCGGGCAGCACGTGCTCGAAAGGGGATGTGGGCTTCGGCGCCTTCTTGCTGCTCTGTAAGTCCTGTGGCATCGTCATGAATGTTGAGCAGGAGCGCTTGCTGTAGGATCTAGAATGGCACCAAGAGGGGGGGTGAATTGGTATTTAGATTTCTTTTATTCTTCTTACTTAATCTAGATGTGTTATGCGTAGCGGAAGCAAACAAGTATGAATATAAACACAAATAGAGAGAAAGAAGAGTAAGAAGAACAAACACAGTTTGTTATAGAGGTTCGGCCGAACTACTGGCCTGCGTCCCCGCTCCGATCTTCTCCACGAGATCTTCGGAGTTCACTAAGTCCTTCTTCAAGGGCGAAGGCTCCCTACAAATCTCCTTTCTTGTACCAACCTCTTACATGTAATCTCTCAAGCTCTCTCGAATCCCTTTTCCAAAGGGGAACTAAGGAACTCTTTCTAGCACTGAAATTCAAATGGCCAAAGTTAGCCTCTCAAGACTCTTGAGATTACATTTATACTCTGCACTACACGACCAACTCTCTCTCTCAGAAAACTAGCCGTTAATGCAAGTACAGTACCTTCACCTACTTCTCCGGTCGACCTCTGCTCCAGCTTCGGTTGACCGCTCCTTCGGTGAAGTCCCCACTTGAACTGCTGCCAGATGCTTCGGTCGTCCACCGCTCGCCTCCGGTCTTCCGCAGCTTCAAGTGTCCGAAGTCTTTCCCTCAGTCAAGAACCCTCGGTCGTCCGCCACCTCCTGTGGCCGACCGATCTTGACTTGAGTCCTCCTCTCCAACTGGCCCGGTCGTCCGCTGAACACCTTCAGCATCCTGGACGTCCGCTTCTCCAACTTGAAGAGGTCGGTCAAGCTCCACCGGTCGCCCGCGCTTCGTCTTCGGTCGACCGATCTTGACCTCCATCAGCTCCCACTCCTCTATGGTCGCCCGCTGAACTCCTTCAGCATCCCGGACGCCCCATCTCTGAGTGTAGCTGACCGTCAAGCTCCAACGGTCGTCCGCCACCACCTGTGGCCGACCGTCCTTGACATGTCCGCCAAGCATCCTGGTCGTCCGTCACCTATGGCCGACCGCTTGTCCTCCTGGACCGTCTTCCAGCTGCACTGGTCGTCCGCTGCCTTCAGCATCCTGGGCACCTCCGTCTCGCAAGATGTCCGCCAAGCCTCCTGGTCGTCCGCCACCTCCTGTGGCCGACCGCTTGACATCCTGGACCATCCTCGACAACCCTGGTCGCCCGCTGAACTCCGCAGCCTCCTGGACACCACCTGCACTGAAGACTCCTGACAAGCTTACCGGTCGTCCGCCATCTCCTGTGACCGACCGCTTGGCTGCCGTTCCCGTATCTTCAAACGCTCTGGACGTCCGCTGTCTTCCACAGCATCCCGGACGCCCACTCCTGGCTTTGAAGATCCCTCAGGATCCATGGTCGCCCGTGGCACCTACGTTCGACCACCCTGGACATGCACTTCCCTCTTCAGCTTCCCCTGGTCGTCCGCTGTCTTCACTACAGCATCCCGGACGTCCACTCTCCCAGGAACTGAAGACCGAGATCCTTCGGTCGCCCGCTGCACCCCACGGTCGACCGACTCGGGCCCGTGTCAGCACCTGACACCTGCGGTCCAACTCTGACTCCTCCTGAGCTCTCGATGGCTGCCGCTGCGGTCCAACTCTGACTCCTCCTGAGTTCTCGATGGCTGCCGCTCCCGTGGAACATTTCCGGACGCCCGCTCTTCCACCTGAGTTCCTCGGACGCCCGCTTCACCACCTGCCAGTACCTTGGTCGCCCACTCACTCCCATGAGATCTCCGGACGCTCCTCCCAAGGCTTCCTCTGACAGGTACCGGTCGTCCGCAGATTCCCTCCTGGAACCTCGGACGACCGCTGTCTGCACCAGACAGCCACTGGACGCCCACTGACCACCTGTCAGTATCCTCGGACGCCCAACACCTTTCTGCTGTCAGATCACCTGGTCGACCGCTTGTCCTCTCCTGACTCCGGACGACCTCTGACAGACTTCACCGGTCGCCCGCCAATCCTGCGGTCGACCTCTCCAGCCTCCTCGGCTCCCATCAGCTAACAGACACCTGGTCGCCCGCTTGTCTACACCACAAGCCTCCGGACGTCCTCTGTCTTCGCCTGATGTTCACTGGTCGCCCGCTCTCAACCTGCGGTCGACCACTCTTCCACTGCCCTCTGCTCCGGGCGTCCACTGTCTCCACCTGAGCCCTCTGGACGTCCGCTCTTCGGCCTGGCAGTGCTCCGGTCGTCCGCTGTCTCCTCCTGAGCCCTCCGGACGACCGATCCCCAAATGTGTCGGAAGATGTGTTCTTGGGGTCGCCCATTCTTCAATCATCGGGCGTCCTCCTCCTTGAAGCCTTTTCCTCCGGTCGTCCTTTCTTTAACTTTGATCGACCGGTGTTCTCCTTGACTGCCCTCCACAGTCCATCAATGTCGGTCGCCCTCTCCTCAGCTCTGGTCGACCGATCTTCTTGTTGACTGCCCCCACAGTCTAATACAGGTCGCCCTCTTTATGTTTTGGGTCGACCGTATATGCCTCCTCCTCCATATGCATTGCTTTTTATATGACCTCCATCCTCCTTCTATTGGTCGACCGTTTATATCCTTAGGACGCCCGCTACACACATATGATTCTTCAAGATGTGTAATACGTGTGCAGTGGTCGTCCATTCCTTTAGCTCAGGTCGACCGCTGTACTGAACTTGTCTATGTCCTGTTACAGAAATCAGCTCAAACAAGTTCATTAGTACAGACTGAGTTCACTTACAAATTTGTGATCATTCAAAATAATCTTGGGATCCTAGATTCAACACTTGCATCATCTCCTCCTCCTCTGCATCGCTTGTAGCCAGATCTTGTGGAAGAACAATGCATCATCTACTCCATAGTTGCATGCCCAAAGCCACCACCAGCATCAGCAGTAGCATTCGTAGGCTTGCCCGAACTGCTCGCCTAGTCCTCCAACGCCACCTGTTGAAGCCTCAGCAAGACGTCGGCTTGCACCCTCTCAAGCCCAACGCGTAGAAGACGGATATGAGCTCTTGCGTCCCCATGCCATCCAATAGAGAAGTGTCCCCGCCGCAGCATAGCATCGTCCTAATGGCCTTCTCGATTTCCCCCTTCCTCTACTTTTGGAAGAAGGCGCTGCAGCACCAACGTGAAAAAATAGGGGAGATCGACGCGCTACTCCTGGAGACTATCACCTCGAGGTTTAACTTTAAGGATCCGCAGCTGGTAGACATGGTGTGAGGCATGACTTCCTCCAGCCCCAAAGCTGTCAACAGGGAACCTCCTTAGATGTTGTCAAGTTGAGAAGCCCACGATACCCTTCTCTCCTTCGGAGCCGACATTGTCATCAGCCGCATCCGTTCGCGCCTCCTCTCTTCTCCACCTCCGGTGTTGCCGTAGGAGCTTGCTGTTGTTCCTACTGTCAACGTTGCTTCTGTGGTGCCACCCTGCCTCTTCCCGACTGCTCTCCCCGCCCAGGGATGGCAGCACCAGCGTCGGGAGGTTCGTCCTGGGCTCTGATACCAAGTGTTGGGAGCAACTGCAACCTCGGGCGACATACAAGAGAGAAATAGGGGAACTAACGAAGAAAATAGAGGAGAAAAAAAACTTTCGTAGAAACTTCAACGCTTGTATTTTATTAATTAGCAGAGGGGTTTTTATAATAGAGTTTATCTTTGATTAGAAAACTAATTAACTAATCCTTATTAAACTAAACTAATCTTCTAATCCTAGTCAACATTAAAAAAGTTCCAACAATGCACGTCGTGTCCTCACTCCAGAAAATGACCCATCGCTGGTCTCTCTCGGTTCTCTAGGTCGTCAGCAGCGGCCCGACGGGGATCATGTTGGTGAAGTGATCGTAGGTCACAGGCTCAATCTCGTAGAATGAGTTGGAGATGATGAACTCCGTGAGATCGACCGCACGGTTGTTGCCAGTCACGAGTTTGAAGATGGTGCTCTGCCCTTCGGGGTTGCCGGTGTTGTTCCACGGTAAAAGGGTCGTCTTCACTGGCGGTGCGCTCGGGAACAACTACATGTCTGCTCACTATCACTCGGCCATTCTGCCCGGCAGGAAAATTAAGATATAAAACTTAATATTAAGATATAGACTAAAAAAAATATTCCTCGGTATTTTGTGAACTATTCCAACTTTTTTTTTATTTTACTCCCTGGCACCATTTCTAATAAAATTACAGCTTCTTGTTTTATCGAATTATCATTTTATTCTTTATTGAGGCATGGAAACACTTAAAAATGTATGTATATATAATATGGGATAAAAAAGGATTAATGAAGGTGCTTCCTATTTAAATATGTAATATTATGTTATATAATTTATTAATTGCAAAATATTAGATTTAAGGTGAATATAATTTTTTTCTTCTAATTTTTTTCATCCACGGTAAATATAATCTATATATATAAAAGGAGAGGTCGAAGACCCGAGAAGATGTCACGTGGCACATTTGTACGACGACAAATGTCTAATATTAAGACAAAAATTTATCTTATAAAATATAAATAATTTTAGTAATCTAGTAATCTATATAAAATAGTTTGAAAAAGAAAAAACAAAATATTTCTGCATAATGAAAAAGATATATTATAAAACATTTTGTTATATAAGAAAATACTATTTGTACTATTTCTGTATAATAAAAAATATATATTATAATAAAGAATTTATTACAGAAGAAAAGTTTGTCATATAAGAAAATATATTTGTATAAACAAATATTAAATACAAAATATATTTTTTAAATAATCCTAACTCAAACAAAACTGTTTTGAACAAAATGGAAGAGAAAATTTGAAAGATAAAAGTATAATACATTATTATTTCCTCTGTAATAATATAATATTATTTTATAATAAAAGTTTTATCTAAATGTTAATAATATTTTAGTACCTAAATTTAAAAAATATAAATTGATCATAATATATGGGAAAAAATCATATTCTCGAATACACGTATTTTTTTCAAAAAACAAAGAGGATAATATTTGCTATATAAGATAATAATTTAAAAATAAAATTATTTTTATAAGAAGAGTAACTTTTTGAAAGAGGGTCGAATTAAAAGCAAATGTCTAAAATAATAATTATTTTAGAAGAGATTTTGAACAAGTATATTATGAAAATATAAACTTATATTTTTTTTAGAGTTTATTTTTCCATGAAAAAGTTGTAAAAACAATAATAATTTTAAAAGATTGATAACAAAGAAAATTAAGAAAATAATATAAAAAAAATTTCTTAAATTTATTTTCCTCTAGAAATTGTTGACACGTAAAGTTTGAAAGAGTCTTTAGCACCTTAAAATAAGTTGACACGTAAAGTTTAATAAGAAACTTCATCTAAATAATTATTATTTTTAACTGTAAATTAGATAGAAAAAAAATTATATATTATTTTTGTAATTACACTTTTAATAATTATATTAATAAGTAAATGATGATTATTTTAAAAGAGTTCAAATTCAAGTAAATTAAGAAAATAAAAAAATATTTTTCTAAAGAAAATAAAATATAACTTTTAGAAAAATAATAATTATTTTATTGAGAGGATATATAAATTTAAAATTAAAATTTATATTTCTTACTAAATTCAATATTTTTCCCGAAAATATAAAAAAAGTAAGAAAAAATAATTATTTAAAAGAGTTCTCAATCAAGTATTATTTTAATTAAAATTAGATATTTCTTGAAAAAATCAATTTATTATTGCTTTCATAATTACATTTTTAATAATTATATTAAAAAGTAAATGATAATTATTTTAAAAGAGTACAAATTCATGTAAATTAATAAAATTTAAAAAATTCTGATGAAAAAAATATAACTTTCAGAGAAACCAATTTAATAATAACTATTTTAATGAGCTGATATAAAAAAGTAAATTTAAAAAATACAATTTTTATTTATTATTAATCTTTTTTACTATTGTTATATAAAGTAAGAAAATAATAATTATTTTATAAAGTTCTGAATTAGGTAAATTAAAATATATTAACTTCTATACTATATTAAAAGGAATGTAGTATAAGAAGAACATAACATTTGACAACAATGTAAGTCACCATGTGTGCTATAAATATTACAATTAATTAAAATATTAATCTATTATATATCTATGTAAATTGTTAGTTTTTATTACTAAGTAAATCTAAAGTCTGCTTATAAATAGAGAATTAAACTTCAACTCATTCCCCCTCATTCACTCTTCTTCTTATGAGATTTTTGTACATATTTTTTTGTTATAAATTACTATTTGTCTTCACTTCACTTCGTTTATATATACATTTTTATTTTGTAGAAGTAATTTTTTTATTCAATTTTTTGATAATGAGTTATGACTCTCTAAATAAGTTTACATTTTATCTGTTTCTTATATTCACTAATAGTTTATCTTGATTTTTTATTACACTAATGATATCATATTAAAATTCTAATTAATACGACCTTTGAAATGCATATATCTATTTAATGATTAGTTTTTGTATATCAAGATTTTATTTCTTATGCATAATAAGGCAATTTTATTCTACTTTTGCAATATTATTATTTAGAATTTTTATCGTGATGGTTCATATGATAATAGTATCATATATTTCTATTACATCTTGATTAATATAAAATAAAAAAAATGCATCTTAAATATAAACTTATATAACATGAGCTTTCTTCATTAAAATATTGCTTGCAAACTCGCATATTATGCTCTTTAATGTAACAATATTATGCTCCCATGCATATGACTCTCTCTTAACTCTCATTTCATAATTTTTTAATGTTGAATATCAAAATAATTATAACAAGTACAATGATGTCACAATGTATCTCCATCCATAGAGCTTTTAAGAAAAAAAATACTATTCTATTTATAAATTATTGAATCTTACGATATTTAATGTTAACTATTTTTTAATTTGACTATAGTTAATATATTATATGTATTCTTATGAACACATGTAGTTATAGAGCATGTTTAGATGTTGAAGTGTCACTTAAAATGTTGAATTGTTTGTGGGGACCAAGGTTGTTAAGTTTGAGAGTTTAAGTAGATTCTTTTCTCTCTTGTAAACTCGAATCGTAAGTTTGTATCGTAAACTCATAGAGTTTATGTTCCAAACAAATTAAATTATACAATAATTAATATGCATCTACAATATCAAATTATGTGCATATTTAAGATCAAATATATAAAAAATAATATTTTGCATTAATATGACATAAATATAAAGGAATAAAAATAAAAACTATTACTTCTAACTATTGTGTAACTAACAACTTTACAATTTATTAAGTTAAAGAAAGTAATGAAAGATAAANTAAGAGTTTGACTCGAGAGTTTGACAACCTTGGTGGGGACTCTATAACATTAATCTATATTCTGCTCAATTTGTATGTGCATATTTCTATATCTATTTATAATCATTTAACACTTAATAATAGTTTTGTTTCTTCCTAAATTATTATTCATGTAAAAGTGTAAATTTTTTGTAACATATTTGTTTGTTTCTTTATTGTTCATATACTTATAGAGCATGTTTAGATGGATATTTGAAGTGGCAAGATATTTTTTATGCATATGAGATATGACCTTTGCATTAACATTCTTTTTTATATAAACTTATATGAGGCTCTTTGATATGATAAGATATTGGATGCATATATATGGTCCTTGCTCAAACATCACTCCACAGTTATTTTAATGTTGAATATCAAAATACTATTGTAATAAAATATATGTTAATGATGTCATAATATATTAGCATCCATAGAGCTTTTAAGTAAAGATGAACTATTATTTATAGATTATTGAATCTTAAGACAAATTTAAATGTTTAATTGTATTTGTCATCTTTACATACAATGTTATGTAAAGTGATGGAAAAGTATATGTTATGAAAATGAAAGGACTATAAAAGTAAAAATTGTATATTTTAAATTATTTCTTATTTATTTTAAACTTTATTCACTAAATCTATTTTTTTTGCATAAGAACAAACTAGGTTTACTTTTATATATTTTAGCAATATTATTAATTAATTTTAATAATCACATATAAATATGGTAAAGTGAAAAAAATGATTATAAGTTGGTAGATACACAAAAAGTAAGAGAAAATATGAGAGGAATAAAAATTCAAATGAGTAAAATAAAAAGAAGATTGCATATACAACATATGTAAAAGACAAATATCTAAATAATCATAAATAGAACATACAACTAAAATAAATAAATATTTCAATTCAATGGAAGGAAAAAAGTTGCACACATTTCTATTTTCAACTCATTTTAAAATAAATTTACAAAAATATAAGTAAAATTTTATCTAAAATAAATATAAATAATTGAGAATTATTTGTTTTAAATAAATATTTTTTTTTCAATTTGAGCATGGTGTGGGTCACCAAATTAGTATATTATAATTAGAAAATTAAGTAATATGATATTATCTACTTAAGTAAAAAATAATTTTATTTTTTTCATAAAGAAAATAAAAAATAACTAAAAAATGCATAGTTTACCCATAAAACAATATTTTATTCACTTAATACCAAATTATGATAAACGTTAAAATATAACTAGGAAAATAAGAATTAATGCTAACAAAAAAAGGACTCGAAAAGTTTTGAATTGTTTAGGAGAAGTAAGTATTCTAATAGTTATGAGTAAATCTGAAAACAATTCATAATTCAAGGAAAAATTGACGGAAATATTCAATCACAACTCTTTTTTATCATCGTCACTTGAGGATTATTTTGAATTACAGTGACTAACTACACCAACTACACTAGCCCTTTAACCCCAATATGTTACTGCTGAAAAGGATGGCTCACGGCTGCATTTTCTGCAATATGAATACTGTAAGCATCTCAAGCCATGGGTGTACAAAAGAACTGATCATCGAGCATATTAAATATCAATAAATAATAAAATATATAAAATAAAATAAAATGTGATAAAATATAAATAAAAGTCAATTATTAACTAATTTTTATCACGTTTACGTATTAATCATCTAAGTTAATATCTAATTTGAAAATTAAGCTAGGGTATGTGTATATCAAATTCTAGGTCCATCTTAAAACTAAGTTTTCAAATAAAAAATTAAAAATGAACAAAAATCACTATTTCAATATTTACTTTTCTATAATGATATTATTATTAAGAATAAAATAATCTCAGTTATGGCCATGAAATACAAAAAAATATGACAATAAAACATATATAAATATTAATTAGGTAAATGACAAATAAAAAATATGGTGTGATAAAGTGAAAATTAAACGGTGGAATTGAACTAGGAAACTCTAGAGAAATATAGACGCTACTAGACTTTTCAGCTAAATTGCACCCGTGTAGTGTTGTCACCATTCATCTATTTATCCAGTGGTTCACCCTCTACGTCCATTGTCTCCAACATATGCAAGAGAAATTTCACGCTTAAATAAAAAAATAAACCTATCTCATGCTCCACGTTCATCGTCTCCAGCATGTGCAAAAGAAATTTCACCTTTAGATATAAAAATAAACATACTAAGTTCAAATATAAGCTATAATATTTTAATGTTTCCTATTTTGAATACGGTTCATATGCATGAGAAAATGTTTATAAATATGACGTATTTTATGGTCAATTTCAAGGATATCCAAATTGACTCGCAACCGGGGATTCTTTGATATGATATATTGAACTGATTGAAGGGTTGAAGAATCAGTAGGTGCAACTTGAAGTATTTTGAATAACATTATTTACCGTTTATCTTGTTCTGACTGTGATGGATAAATTGATTGCTAAAACTCATGAAAATTGACATCTTCAAATTATGGAATCTTTCTTTTAATTTGTTGCTTCTGTCGTTGGTTCATGTGACGAGGATGTTCTTTCATTGCCAACTACAGGAATGAAAGGTGACTTATGTTGCGACTAGCAGACTTTAGAAGCTTAGGCATTTTCTTAACCATTCATATATTTGATAGAGATGTGAATTTGTTCTTTTGATGCGTTGATTTCTTAAATGTTTCTCCTTCTTGCCAAGTCCTGTGCTTACTGCTAGTTAACTGAATTATCTTGTTATAACTGTTTTTTTATTTTTTGTTTTTTGCAAAATGACAGTTGTTCTTGACAGACAGTATAACAAAAATATAAATTTGACACTATCAAAATCATCTTAAATATATTTAATATTATTTTAAATTTAAATTTAAGATGGTCAAGTGATGAAAACCTGTTGTCAGTGAAAATGTTACAAAGACACTGCCTCAAAGTGAGGCTATCTTTGAAGATCATCTCGGTCTGAGATCGATTCAATTTGAGTTGGTCTGCGAAAATCTTCTCAACATAGGCTTATTATTACCGTTGATGGAGAGAAGAGGAGATGAGATAGGTGAGGGTGAAAAGAGAGGAGAGAAAACACAAAAATGTCAAAGACTGTTTAGGGAGGCATTTATTTTTTTTTCTACATGAATCGCAGCCCGCTCCAGAGTCCTTCGATGGTGGAGTTCCATCCGCAGTGCGACACGAAGCAGGCGACGGAAGGGTGCGCCAACACCTGCTGCTGAGGACACCATTCCACCACCATCCCCCTGCCGGCAACTCTGCTGCAGAAGTCATCGAACCACGCGTTCTTCCCATCCTGTGTCAGGTCCGAGCGCACGACCCACAGGAACGGCCTACCGCATAGCTCGAGGCCCTGCGCGAGCTCCTGGAACTGCCACTGCCCAAACACCGTGAAGCTTCCGAAAGCAATGTACACGACTGAGCCATCGTCCTGGCCGTCCAGCCACCTCATGCACGCCGTGTCCTCGCTCCAGAAATGGCCCACCGCTGGCCTCTCGGGTCTCTGTGTCGTCAGCAGCGGCCCGACGGGAATCATGTTGGGGAAGTGATCGAAGGTCGCGGACTCGATCTCGTAGAATGAGTTGGAAATGATGAAGTCCGCGAGATCGAGCGCACGGTTGTTGCTAGTCACGAGTTTGAAGATGGTGCTCTGCCCTTCGGGGTCGCCGGCGTTGTTCCACGGTAAGAGGGTTGTCTTCAGTGGCGGTGCACCGGGGAACAACTGCATCGTCTGCTCACTTTCACTCGGCCATCCTGCTCG
>LTAE01007134.1:8352-20957 GCA_001647135.1 Pontederia paniculata
TATATATATATATATATATATATATATTTATATCTTGATGGACTGTAAGAGGAGGATGTCATACCTCAAACAAGGATCGAGAAGGGTTAATTAACCGCAAATGAAGGTATGTAATTGGGAGGATCAATCTTAAGGATTATCATATGTATATGATGGTATAATTGTCATAGTTTCCTTGCCATAAAGTTATTATAGTTAATTGCTAACCAACAAATGGGAGAAAAACTACACGAACGGGCAGAGCAATGGCGAACGAACGCGGGCCACGTCTTTGGTGAAACAAACTGCGTTCGCAGGTAAGAAACGGTATCGGAGCGTCAAAAACGAACTATGTCGCCCTTGACATGGGTCATGTTACTCAACCTCATCGAAGTCAACCACCGCAAAGTTGCGACACATATTGCATTGATTTATGACACGAGCCATGTTTGCCGCTACGGAGACGGACGTGCCCTATCATGGGTCATGTTCGCCCCAATGGAAATGGATGTGTCATCCAACGCTAATCATGTTTCCTCGATGACGTCAACACTACATGTCTACACATGACTCGGGTCATGTTGCACTAGAACATCGGTCGTGTCGATGAAGGTAAACTGAAATTGATTGAACACGGGCTGGGTCATATCAAACCGAGATCGCGCAGCATCTGACACGGACCGTGTTAGAGGTCCACCCGGTTTGTGTCCCGACACAAAACAAATTGTGTCTGTTAGAACGTGGGCAGTGTTTTCACTATGGAAAAGAGATTGTTAAATGAGTTTCTATTGTGTTTGTCTTGATTATTTTATTGATTGATCATGATAATAGGATTTAAAATAAATGTTGCATGTGATTGAATCGGGCATGAAGATGATGAATTGATTCTCAATGAATTGGCCCATTGTCGTAGGAGAATTGGATTTCTTTAGGGATAATGGTAAAATAGATCCCTACTGATTCAATAGGGTTCCTTTAGGAATAAATGCAAACGAGTTTCTACTAGTTCAATTGTTAATTGTGTTCCTTTAGGAATACCTTTAAAGAGTTTCTATTGGTTCAATTGGGTTTCTTCGGGAATAATGATTACTATTGTATAACGATTTTCTTCAGGCCTATCTAGCCTTAATGGCAATAGGGGAACAAAGCTAATGACCTTCATGATTGTTAAAGGATCATAATTAATTGTTATAATTAAACAGAGAATAATGGATCTTCAATAAAGATTGAATTGGGCTTGAACCTATTGAACAAAGAGTAATTAGATTTTGCTTCACAGTAATGCAATTAAGGTTCTTGCAATTAAATTATTATTGAGATTGCTACTATTGGAAAAGAGGTATGAAAAAGGTAAAGAGGTAAAATATACTTTTTTTCCTATTGCATTTCATTTACATATTAGGTTTTATAGCTCATGGGATATTAGTTTCCTTGCTTTTAATCTTGTCGGCGATGATTGCAATTGATAGGTGATGGCATTGATGATGCAGATGTTCATGACATGACAACTTGCACATGATAAAAGTCTAGCTTAAGTCAAATTTATCTTTAATGAGTTTAATTAGTTTGTCTTTTCTTTATTCTAAACAGATGTAATGGGATGTTTTAGAGAGTTAAGAAATTTGAAGTGCGAAATATTAAAAGATAAGTGGGTCAATTTTTTTTCCTCGAACAACCATGGTATGATGATTAGAGAAATTAAAATAAAACTAATAACTTTAATTAAGTTAAATATTAGTTGACTTTAAGATTGAACTTTAAATAAGTGGAAAGAATGCGAAAATGAACTCACATTCAAGTTGGGAAAAAAGGAATAAAATGTAACTTTCTTGATTTTTTAATTTCAAAAATATCTCTATAATTGAAAATCAAATCCAGAATTCCAAATATTATGCAATCCAAAATCTCAGATATGGTTCAACGAACCTGGACACTTTTTATTATTAGTATTCCCTCCCCATTAAATATTTTTAGTCGAACCTAGTTTGCCCCTCTCTCTTATTTTCTCGAAACATCTTGACAACAATTCTCTCCCCCAATCAAGGAGAAAGTGAAAGCGAATCAAGGACTGAAGAGCAATGCCAAGGGAAGGATCGTCATAGATGAACACAGGAACGGATTGAGGATGAACGGAACAACAATCTTATGGGCTAACAGGTATGTAAATAGGCGGATCCCTCTAGATTGGACTTTTCTTGATAGATGATTGCATGCTAGATTTTATTATTTATATGAATGATGTTATGAATGGAATAACATGATGTTGGCTATGCTCTAGAACCATTGTTTAGACTCAAGTAGATGATGATATTATGCCCTAGAATTGTCTACTAATCTAGCATGATTAGATTGTTTAAGAAAAGATTTATTTATCAGAAGTTTTATTGATGTTATGAATGAAATTAGTATAAAGATGAGTATGCCCTAGAACTTTATTTAGCTTATTGTAAATGATGATGTTCATGCCCTAGAGTTATTTATTAATTTCTATATGATTAGATTTAATGGGAAAAGCTTGATGATGAGGATGTACGATGCACATTATGATGTTCTCTTTTGCATAACATGTAGAAACTATGGCTATTTTTATTTTCCATGATCTGAAACCTCTGTAGCCAAAAGAACATGAAAAGAATAGGAGAAAAAGGGGCCAAATCGGCCTGAAATCATTCGGTCACGAGTCGTGACGATGCGTTGCTGAGGGATTGTCTTTGGTCATGATCGTGAATAATAAGTCATGGGCCATGACAAGAGTGAAAAGAATGTTAAGTGTTCGGTCACAGTCATGATGCAAATGTCCCAGACCGTGAAACCAGAGTCACGACCGTGATGAAGCCGTCATGGGCCATGACCAAATCAAAATGAAGATATGCCCTTTCGGTCACGACGTGACATGATCTGTCACGAGTCATGATCGTTGTTTGCAGATTTTATTTAATTAAATTCCTTTTTAATTTTAATGATAGATGTCATGGAATCTTTATCTGAATCCTAAGGATTAATAGGTGGACAAGATAAAGGGTCAATCATGATCACCAAATTAATGATGAGGTCGTCATGCATTTAATGCTTGGGAGCGTCTGTGTTAATGATGACGGGGACTGGTAGAAAAGTTGTTATCCAATTTCTATTGCTTCGCTTTCTCCCCACCTTGCAATAAAAGGATTTCTCGAGCATCTTCCCCGGTCATGGCTTGTGCACCCCCACTCACCTATTGGCGAATCCTCTAAAGACTCATGAGCAATTCAAAGTCACCACAAAACAACCTCAAGGTCACCTCAAAGTTTAATGGAATAAGAAAAACTTAATAAAATAACCACTTGGTTTAACGATTGCATTGATCATGTTGCATTAGATGTAAAGAATGAATGAACAATGAATGATGATGTATATGTATATTAAGTATTGGAAAGATAAATGATGAATGAAATGAAAAAAAATAAAAGGAATTAAACATGATGAATGATGGCAAAGGTGTAATTGATGTTTGACTACGTTGAAGTTAATGTCATAGCTTACACTCATGCAAAGAAAGTAAAGTAAGATGAAATTATGAATGATGGCTGGAGAGTAATTGATGTTTGACTAATGTCACCGCTTACTCCTCATGCAAGGAATGTAAAAAGAATGTTGTATGTAAAGAAAGTAATGTATGATGAAAGATTATGTATGTACGAAAGTAAATTAAAGATATTTATATGATGCTTTATTATGATCCTCATGTTATGATTATCAATGATTAATTATGATGATATGGTTAAGTTTCATGCTTTTATTCCATCATAAAAGTGTCTCTCTATTGTGTCTTACATATGTGAGCTTTATACCTCATGGTGGATTTTATTTTCCCCCTTGCTTTGGATCCTGCAGGTCAATGATATGAGGTGTTATGGTGATTGATGGTGCAACGGCGATAGATATTCGTGATGATGTTGTTTGCACATGAGTAGTGGTCCTAAGTCAAGTTGTCTCTAGATTATTTACTTTCCAAATGATGCAATAGTTATTTCTTAAACAATTCATGTTATGTAAGACTTCCACAATTATTTTATGTTATGAAAAGAGTTTTTAAAGTTTTCTATTTTTCCGTATTATGTCGACTAATCTTGTTAGTCAACTTTAAAGTCAAGTTTAAGTATGATGTGTAGCGTCTCTAGAAGGGCATTTTGTGCGTGGCGGGGTGTGCTTTCTCGGGTGTTACTAAAACTCACTGGGGTTTGAACACGTGACGGTGGGTTCACATTCAACTTACCACCTAGGCCACATGTATACCATGGAAGATGAAATAGCACATGATTCTCGATCAGCATATTCTAATACATAAGAAAGCAAAAATTTAATAACCAAGTTGATTGACTGATTAGCGGGTCTATGTCTCATGGATAACAGAAGTTAATAACTCTAAGTTTGATCCTTGGAGTCACCATTTGATCATGATTTATCTTCATCGTGCTCGTTCGAACATCAAATTAGTCGATGCTAATAACCTGGGATATCAATGGAGTTTTACTTTTGATCCACAACTTTATGGGGTTGATTCTCAAATAGTGTATTCTAACACATATGAAAGCAGAAGTTTTACGGGTCATGAAATATTATTGAATTAAAAACTTTTAATCCATAACTTAATTCCAAGAAGAGATTTATCTGAATAGAACAAGATTAAGTTAGTATCTATTTTTTTTATCTTGCAATAATTATTGTGGGAGCCACTAATGAAAATAAAATTTATTTGATTAAAAAGGAAGAAATAAAATTTTAATTTTGATCTTATTCCTTAATCAAATAAGGTCTTCGGTGCCTACACATGCAAGCTCAAACACCCATGTGGCTCTGACACTTGCCATTTAAGAAAACAAGTTAAAAAAGTTGACATGAAATTTAAATATTTGTTTGAATAGTCTCTCAAATAAGGTCTTCGGTGCCTACACATGCAAGCTCAAACACCCATGTGGCTCTGACACTTGCCATTTAAGAAAACAAGTTAAAAAAGTTGACATGAAATTTAAATATTTGTTTGAATAGTTTCCTAACTTTATTTATTTCTCATTTTTATTTTCTAACTTTAGTTTGTAATTAAATAACTTCCTAACTTTAGTTTGTAAATGGATAGTCCATCAACTTTACAATTTGTTTATCGAATATTTTTTATCTACAAATATCAATTTGTCAATTTTCTATTCATGTGAAAACGTGAAAACTAATATTCCTTATAACTATGTTATTGTATGTATTCGTCAAAACAACATTGTCACAAGGAATATAATTAGGAGGCGTTTACTACATTGTCTAACAGAAAGATTATCACTTGTTAAATTATCAATAATGTGCATTATCCTATTTACTATATATAAATGGATTCAATGGAGGTGAAACACCCTCCATGTATTTCACAGTGAAACATACATATGATTGATCGTCAATTTTTAAATCTATGATCTAGATTAAAACAATCTAAAATTATATTTTATTTCATATAAGTTAGCTAATTATAAGTTATTTTAATCTGGAGCACATATTTAAAAATTGATGATTATTCATACTAGTATTTTAGAGTGAAACACATGGAGGAGTGTTTCACCTCCACTAAATCCTATATAAATAATCCAAGTGGCAATTCATATTATCATGTTTACTTAAAAAAAAGGTTACTAAGTAATATACATCAATTTATCAAAATATTCTTTATAAATATTATTAAGTTAAAATTTTTATATTATTAAATTGAAACTTATAAACTTAAATAATAAATTCACAACTTCATGTATTAAGCAATTAATAACCTTCAAATAAAATAATATTTATAATTAATAATAATTAATAAAATTATTATTTTAATTAATAATAATTACAATTAATAATTAATGATATTTTTCAATACGATAATAGTAACATAAAATCTAATATAATTTAAATAATGTTTATTATTTGTATTTTTATTATTTATATGATATATTTTAGTGTGTTATATTTTATTTATGAAAGATTTAGAAGGGTAAATATGAAAATTAATCATAACCAAGATTATCACCTATGTGATAATCCGGAAAAACACCCCCTCATAGATAATATGAATTATCACTACATAGGTAATTTGCATTGCTAGGCAATTCAGATTATCTATAAATTAAAATAAGTAAACATGATAATCTAGTGAGCTCAAATAATTTTAAATTCAGAATACTAGCAATCTATAAAGTTACCGATAGGAAACACCTCCTTAATTTTCATCTTATACATGGGTAAATTAATTTTGACAAATTTCACCGTAAGAAAGGATGTCACTAGTCATTAAATTTCACCCAACATGATCAAAGTCCCTTAAATCGCTGCTTACCTCCCTTCTTCTTGTGAAATTTATAAAAAAAATAATTTACTCTATAGGAGATAAAAATTAACAATTCTTATGTCCACACAAATATATACAATAACACAAACACAAGAAATATTAGTTTTCATGTTCTCACATGGATAAAAATTTGACAATTCAATATTCTTAGATAAAAAGGATCTTTAATAAATAATTTGTAAAGTGAGGGACTATTCAGTTACAAACTAAATTAGGAGGTGTTGTCCCCTAAGAGTAAGTGATGCAAATTGAGGCAGTTTCTCACGGTGACTATAGTTAAACACACCAGAGGATGATGGTATTGGAGGTTTGTCTGTAGGAGCACTAGTGCTATGGTGCTTACCTAGTGGAGGTTGTCATATGGTCGATATGTGCTCATCGTCGTTTGCTTTTCCGTTGCTCATTTTGGGCTGCCTTTGGAAACTCTTTTTGTAACAGCAAAAACTTTTTTTTTCCACTGGACTCGTTTCCAGCTCAAAAGTTTTCGTGACTCATAATCAATTTTATAGGAAAAAAAATCATTTCTGCAAAATTTACCACACTCAATTGTGAAGAAACAAGTTATGATTCATAAAAGAAAAACATCAAAAAGTTAGTTTCCCAAACACAGCCTTGATTGGTTCTATGTCTTGCTTACTCCGGGAAAAGTAAGTAATTTCACCCAAAAAAATAAGTAGGGAAGTAATTACATATGAAACCCTTCTTTTTATTCATAGGGAAAAGGGAATGTATTTTCATAACAATTATAATGGAGGGGAATGTATATTTCTTTTCATCCATTGCAATCTCTTCTGTTCAGTAATCTCTTCGATTCTTCCCTTCCATTCAACTGTAGGTTGTAGTTTCACTTATCGTATCATAGAGTGGCCTGTAGTCTTATGTTAAGCTCGATTTAAGAAAATATTATCTACGGAAAAAAGAAAACGATTCTTAGTCTCTTCAAATATTAAAAAGAGAATATATATATATATATATATATATATATATATATATATATGTATATGTATATGTATGTATCAAGTATTAGCATACTTCATTTCATCAAGACTGAAATGTTTGTTATACATATTCCTTAACATGAATCCTCAGGTGTCTTGACATTGTGCTAACAATAACTAATTTGATTCGTAAGATGCCATTCTAAAAGAATAACAGTAGGATGCTACTAAAAGATCTGACTAATGAATCATAAAACAAACACCAAAGAATAAAAAAATGCATTTAACAGTGACTTGTAAGTAAAATATAACCTTCTCCATAATCATTTTAGGGATATAGCTTCATATGGAACCTAATTTTATCAAAAAAATATAATAAACTTAGAAGCCTCTAGTTAAGTCAATTGTCAGCATAACATCAGTATATGGTAGCTAGAATTTATCATCTTCAAACTCATTTTCTTTATCTCCAGGGTGGTCGCAATTGCATTTCTTGCACACCTTGTTTCTACTGAAGTTCAAAAAGTTGCATCTGCACCAGACAATTCATCAACGCAACTAACGCAATATACCTGAGACGTAGCAATGAAATGGTATAAAACAAGAAAGAAAGTGTGCCACTTACGAGGGGCAAACCCAGTCTCCGGGATTTAACTCAGGTTTTGGTCGTGCATCTTGGCAGCTGATACACATCTGATTGCGGGCAAAGTTCATGTACTTGCACCTGTAAACAGAATGGATTGGTGATTTCTTCTTCAGTGCTAATTGTTCATATGTCGGATATGAGAAATACCTTGTACAAATCCAATCTCCATACTTCATTGTAATGTTGCCAGAGTTTAATCTCTTATGCCCTTCTTCTTTGCATTGTAGGCAGTGCCGATTTCGAGCAAAATTATGAAAATTGCATCTACATCAAACATAAATCCATTTTACATTCAGTGAGGGCATATAAATGATTCAATATACAAAATGCTAAACAAAATTGATCTGTTGGGGTTGCACAATTAGATCCCAGAACATCATTAACTAACATCATATACAAGAAAATGAGAGAACCTAAAGCCACATATGAATAAGTATATGTCTGAAAGTAAATGCATATACACTTGACCTGCAAACACAAAATGGATTCAAATCTAGATATTTCACAAAGATTAAAACTTTTAAGAAATCAAAATGGTGGAGAGGATTACAAATCATAATTGATACTCAAGAAACAAACACTTAATTTTCAGGATGAGATCATAAATCCATTGGCGAACAGGGACTTCCTAGAACAAATACTTGAGGATATCATTCAAATATAAGCATGATCAAGTGCTATTAGATATCAAAGAGTGGTCTATGATATGTAGTATATCGTGAGAGTTCAGTTTCAGTTCAAGCACCAATAGGTGATAGTTATGACACTGTAATTTAAATGAAACTTCCATGATCAAATTATGTGGCAAATTGTCCAAGAAGGAACTTTTTATTTTGTATTCAATTTTCACATCATGCATAACTCAATACACCAAGAATGCTCCTCCAAGAACTATTTTATAACTATATTATTGCAAAATAAAGTTTGCATAAATATCAATTAAAATTGTTATTAAATTTTTTACAAACAAAAATTGTTATTAGATTGAGATTGAAAAACTTTGACTTTGTCAGCAAAATGAACGCTTTCACAAGCTAGGCACAACTTATCAGATATGTTGAAATCATAGTACATTCTGATGTCGGACAAATAAAACCATGACTGCAACATATAGAAAATGATGAAAAAGATATTTCATGTTGTGTAAAGATATTTTAGATAAATATTTGAATTTTCTTCATTCAGGAGCCTTTTACAATGGTACTTAGGCAAATTCTACTCTAAATGATTATTCACTGATAAGGAATATTCTTGTAAACAAAAGGATTATAACTTCTTTAGTGTTCCCAGATGTTCTATTTTCCTCAAATAATGAAAAAATTGATGGCTTCAACTAATGTAGAACATCACAAATAAACAATCAAAGAAATGGAAGCAGAGAAATCAGTCTATTTTTTCAACACCACAAATCAAAGAAACAGACTAGGTAAACCAGATGGATCATAATTATCTGCAGAGAAGATAAAAGAAAAAAAAATTGAAGATGTGATAACATCAATGCAAGGCAGACATGCTTATGGTATTTTTGGGTCTAAAAGAATAGACTAAAGTATCTGTGTTGTTCCCCCAATTAAGAAGTGCCATAGGTATGGAAGCCAAAAAAAAATTCTGATAGAAGGACCAAAAGGCAGAAAGAATGAAATGTGGTGAAACATTATTTTTAGAGAGAACGAATGGTGAAGCTATGAAGTGTGCAATAAGCTAGGTATTGTTTATGTGGAATTGGATGTTCTTTTTTTTTTAAACTTCATTTTCAGAAAGAAAAAAAAAGTTAAGTTGATCACAAGTTGATTTTATGTTTGGATTGGTTTTATTCAGACTGATTGTTTTCTGGGTTTAACCAACTGGCAAGCAGATTGGATGCATTAAGACAAAATAAATTAAAATGTTGTTTTGAACACTGATCAATCTGCAAGCAGTGACATCTCTGATTTTGTGGTGTATGCATGCAAACAGTTAAATGTGCCATTATTATCTATTTGGATTATCTCCACTTGGGATATCAAGAATCAAGATCAACTGAACTCCGTAGAAATTAATCAACAAAGAAGCAGTTTGCATTAGAATAGTGCGCTAGTTGATCTGGCTTTTGTGCAGAACAAGATTTATGGCGTTGAAATTGTTCATGTATGCTTTTTGAAGTGTGATGTAGTCTGACCTCGACAACACCCAACTACAAGTCCCTTCTTTATCCTCTCAGAGCCTTTTCCAAACAAAAAAAAATCCAAACACATAGACCTCTATGCAGATCCTTTGAGTTAAAGCACTTTTCAAGTGTGATTAATCAACCTTGCAACATCCCAATGCCACAAGGATAAAAGTCGAATCTTTTTACCAACAATACAACATTTATAGTAAATTAATAAGAGTGCCAAAGCTAATTATACTTATGATGTAGAAAGATCATGAGTAATTGTAAAAAAAATAATAAATAATGCGACACCTTATTTTGCAACAGGTTAAATAAAAAAAAACCTTACTTTGGGCAAAACCAGTCGCCTCTCTTCACTTCAAAATCGGACGACCGTATCCCTCTGCCAGTGGCCACTTCAGGAGGTTCATTCTCACCGGAAGCATCGGCGGCAGAGCTGGTGGAGTAGGAAATAGTGCGATCAACGGAGAAGACGCTGCGGCGGTGGCGGAAAGAAGATGAACTGCTTGTTCTGGTGGAGAGGAGGAGGAGAAGGAGAGAAGCGTTGCTAGTACGGTTGAAGCGAAGAGGAGAGTGCAACAGTGAGGAAGAAGAGGAGAGAGAAATAAATCGGAAGAGTTTGGATGTCGCCATTAGAAGATGATGACGAAGGGAAAAGGGTTTACGAAGGGGTTCACTGGTGAAGAACCCCGGCTGCCTTTTCTGTATGCCTTTTAATTCTATATTTCACCTTGCTAAAGAAAAAAAGTTTAAATAAATTTTAGATATGTGATTATAATTTTTTTAAAAAAAATATTTTTAAAATTAAAATTAAATTGCATATTACATATTTAGATTAAATGGGTTAATATTTGAGTTCACAACTTCACATGATAAGTGTTCACACACATTGAACACAAAAGAAAATAGAGAAAAATATGGCTAAATTAACAAATACTTAAAGGAATTTTTTGGGGTTAATATATTTAAAGGAAATTTGGTTGAACGTTTGACGGTCTAGTTTATGAAAAGATTCAAAATCTATTAATTTTATAAATTAGTGAGATATTAGTTTTTGTTTAAACAATTATAAATTATTAAACATGAGTTAGTAAAAAATCAACATATACGTATTAATGAGAAAATTGTAAGAAAAGTTCAACTATAAGAAACTATAAACTTTTACGAAAGGACATTTTAGTTGTTTTAAATTAATTGTAATTTAGTTGCACAATTAATGATATATAAGAAAACAATATGTTCAATTAATTATTAAAACTTGATATTATTAATTAATAATTAAATAACATACTCTAGTGATTAGAGAGAGGCTGAAATTATTGGATGCATGAAGCAAAAGCTCGAGTGGCTTGACTCGGTAGTTGGCTCTCGTCTCATATCACTACTTGTTATGTAGTTGTTTGTGGACGTTTTATTCTTCTTCTTTTTTTCACTTTTCTTATTATCATGGAGTTCATTGTCATAAATATATTAAGAAAAAATATTAAATATCGATTCTATTTTTATCTCATAAAATAAGTGAATGATATAAGTTTTTAAATTTAAAAAGTTGAATATTTATGTGACTTGTATATTATTTAAAATAACTCAAAATTAAGCTAAATATTTAAAATAATATTACTATTTAAATACAATGGGTTAGAAAAAAACTGTGTCACATAACATTCAATTATACGTGTTGCTTTATTGATATTTAACAATATTATTTTAACGAATTATGTAAGAGATTAAAATTGTAACTAATTTAAAAGTTGATATTTTTTGTAAAAAAAAAGTTAGATTAAATATGTAATGGAAGTAAAAGTTTGACATTCTCAATAAGATTTACCAGTTTATTAATTTGGTCGAATCCATCAAGTTATTTTTTACTAATTCTACAATAAGAATATTATTTTAAGTTGGATTAGCTTGGTCTATAATATATATAGAGAGAGGTTTGACATGTTAGTCGCAAGAGAAAATGGGAAGGAGGTCTCCTAAGCTTTAAGCTAAATATTTACCTAACGCATCACAATGGCATTCGCTATAAATTTACTAACTAAAATATTTAAGTATTACGAGAATAATTAAAAGGATAGAATTTTTTAATTGGGAAAAGAAAAAAAAAATTAAGAGCCGTAAAAGACTAACTTCGATATAACGTAATAGATTGTGCTAACGGGTATTCTATTTTAGGAGCCCAAATTGAATAAATCATCTCTCCTCCTCTCTCCCCCATTATACGTGTAACACCTCAATTTAATTAAAATAAAATAATAAATAAAATTAGATAAAAAATATAATTTGATTAGAATTAGGAAAAAGCTACTAGGAGTTAAAGTTAAAGAGATATTTTAATATTTTTTAATCAATTTAATATTCCTAGTCCCATTTTAATTAGTTCTTAAAGGATTTCTAATTATAATTAAAATAAAAGAGATTAAGTTAAATTAAACTTTTACTACACTCTAGAAACTCATGAGAGGCTTTCATAATCTCTCTCCCAAATTTTAAACATCAAAATCTCTCAATCTCTCTCTCTCTCTCTCTCTCTCTCTCTCT
>LTAE01007135.1:0-19071 GCA_001647135.1 Pontederia paniculata
TGTCGTGATATGCAGGTTGCGGTCGTGATATCCTTCGTAACGGTTCGTGATATTTGAACACGGCCTGTAACGTTAGTTGGAATGTTCGCTACTGCTAATACTGATGCATCACAGCCCGTAACTGTGGTCATAGCCCGTGATGGCTGCAGAGTATTGATTTCTTCCTCCCGAGCATGTCCATTTGCAATATTCAGTTGATTTTTATCCTTCTTCCACCTTTCCATGTGATTTCCTACAAAATACACCAAACAAGAGTAGATCTCGGACTTGAAAGAATAGAATCAAATAGAGTAGAAAATAAATACATGCAATGTGAAAATGACTCAAAATTATGCCTAATGCAGGTCCTAAAATATGTTGTAAAATGCATGCATCAATCAACTGCTAAATCCAAATAAAAGATATCAACTAATTAAAGTTCTTTATTCTCTATAACATGACCATCATGACTCAATGAAGACCTATTCCATATGCAAAGCAAGCCACCACAAACAACATCACCACCTGCGCCATCGAACCTATTAAGACACCTATTGAATTCGCAGGGCAGAGAACCTCCCGTGAGTTGTGATGTCAAATATATATAGATAATATGAAGTTGCAATAATCAATAAAATAGTTAACGTAGCAAATCATTTCATCTCTAATATAAATTGTGAACGTAGATAGATAGTTAATGAAAAACACTAGTTTGTGATTTCCTTTAGAATACCCATTCTTTTCTGTGTCATTAGTTATCAGTGACAAGAACATAAGTTGCATCCATATACTATGGTGTCCATTATCTCAATGTACAATATTTTCAAACCCAGTTTATTCTTCAATTTATACCTTTTTTCTATCTATTTTGTCTTAGTTTGTCTTTTATTTCAATCAATAATGAGAGTTTACCAATGCATAGAAGATTTTGGTAAGCCCCAGCGCTTGCATGAGTATCTAGGTCATGGGTTCTCTCTCTGTCCCAAGAAAATCCATAGACAGTAGACCACAAAGTCCCTGAAGAAATCCAGTTACCACACATCTGAAGTTCATGTTAACAATAGGAATAAATAACTCAGTTTGTCGGGGTTCATCCTCTTCATATATAAATTCAATCACAAATATTAACATCTTATAACTCCTATTATTAGTTATGATAGGATAACATTGCAATCTACTAGTCGTACCTAAATAAAATCCATGAAGTCAAACAAGAATCATATCAGGATGAATTCAAGGAACACGACCCGTATTATTTTCTCGCCAGGTACCAATCAAACACAGTCATTTTGAAGCAATCACAAACCATTTTTCAAAGAGACACATATTGGTTTCATGGTGATGCAGTTTGTCCATAAGACACGGCTTACGCCGAAGATGACATGGTCCATATCAATCTATAAGGTTTTCTTTGATGTGTTCTTTTGGGAAAACACATGTCGGGTTAGAGAGTGACACGAGCTCGTTTGATACCTTTTTACGTGTGGGGTTCCTATAGTGCGAATCGTGTCAATAAGACATAGGGTCCATTTACACTCAGGGTGTATATTGTTTCGATCGGAGGAAACGACCTGTGTCAGAGATTGACATGGTCCATCTCCACCTCATTCCTCACCAGATCCCAAGAATGAAGATCGTGTTGTGGATGTTGCAATCCATTTCTGAGAGTAACTCTATGCATTTTAATTGGTACTGAAGACCAACCATATATGGAAGATCCCCAAATTATATAGGATGATGAAAATTTTACCAGTAAAGAAACCAATCCACAACCCTTTTTCGTTCGTTATCTTAGAAAAAATCATTAATCAATCTAAATTCGATAATTTATCCTCTCTTATGATCTTAATTACATACTTTTCTCATGATAATGTTATCTCCTATCGTCACGGGTCCTAAGTTGTCCTCCTTATTCCTTCTCTGCAAGCGACTGTCTTCTCCTTCCTCCACGTGTTGTTGATCTATGTCAACCTCTCTCGATGTAAATCCCAATCATGAAAACTACAAAAAGGTGGTGGCAAGAGGAGAGGACAAACACTTTCTTCCCTCTAATCCAAGGGAAAAGGGAGAGAAGAGAGAGGAGAGAGGAGGGTCCTTGATAGTTTAGTAGAAAAATAATGAACTTAGAGAAAATATTTCATGGCCAGGGGTTTATATACAGGAGGCTTAGGATTAAAATGTAGTTAATTTTGTAACCCTAATTTAATCACAATTTGAATTCTATCTCGGAGAGATGACATGGTCCGTGGACATGATCGGTTTTCTACATTTTGTCTAGACTTGTCGCAACACAGGCCGCATCCCATTTGAACATTGTCTGGGTTGTCCTCCCTATTTTTGACATTGCATGATGCGAAAAATTCAAACACACACAAATATATGCTAGCAAGTGCATTAGTCATTCAAGTAATAAAGTGTACAAAGTAAAGGTTGTCGATCCAACGAGGAACTAAAGCAACTATCTAATCTTAGAGGTTAATAGGAGACAAACATAGGATTGTGAATTGTTGAACTTTCAGAAATAAAATTTATAAAAATGATAATTACAATGATGCTTGGGTGATGACTAGGGCCTAGATGAAAAGAGAGATAAGGAATAAAACTAATACTTCTCGCAGAAATGATTATATACAATTTCTGCTCACAGGTTGACAGATACTTCCAGATGGATTAGGAACACTTATAAATATGACATTCCTTAACGGATATATCAACTACCCAGATGATACACACTATCAAGTATTCCTTATAGGATCTATTTTCCATATTATGAACACAAGATGCATGCAAGTGTTTACCTAAACTATTAAATTACCCTTAATGAGTTAACCTAACAGATCACACACTATTAAGTCCTTAATGGATCATAATAGCATGACATGAATTGCAGAAACGAATGACCATGCTACATAGTTAATGATCAAACACAAACACTTTGGAAATTCAGACAATCATGTTCAAGAAAAGAAAACTAAAAATTATAATTCAAGTCTACAAAAATGCATAGGTTCTAGACCAAATAGTTCATTTAATTACATACAAAGTTTGTCACCAGATAATTGCAGGAAATTAAATCTAATACAAGATCATCCCAACAGAATATGGAACAAGGGTACATTCTTCTAGATGTGGAGAAGATGTTGAACAACTCCTTAATGGATGTGTGATCTCGGCTCCTTCTCAGTAGTCTTTCAAAATAACTTATGTTCTTTGGCGTGCTTGCACTGGTTAACGGTTCCTTAGCATCCTCTCTCAAGTTGTAGATGAAGTTCTTTTATACTCTAAGGTTTTCTAGGGTTAAATCACAATGCATGTAAACCATTCGATCAACTCTGCTTCTTGATCAATGGTGACGATAGAACTCCAATAAAAACTCATCCAAATCCTCAGAAATATGTTATAATCTAATCTTTAAAGTCTTAGATAAAATATCAATCTTTCTGGTCATCAAATCATATCAAAATCTCGAACAAATAAAATTTCGTACCTTCATCACGACTCGTGATAGGATATCACGGCCCGTAAGTATATAGTCTTCATAATATTTCAAGTCATCATGGCCCGTGATGGTTTGTCACGGACCGTAACTCGAGCATTGAAGAACTTCCATCCTGAACTCTTCTTCTCTCACAGCCCGTTATGATCCTCACGGCCCGTGATAAATATGATGACTTATAATCAACCGCTATTGTCAAGGTCATGATGGATGATGATGCTCCATGATATATACCTTCACGACCTTTAATATGATGTTACAGCCCGTGACAAATCTTATGGTCGAAATGGCTACTCTGTAGGGTTGTGATATAAGCATTTGCGGTTGTGATAACCTTCCTTACGACTCGTAATATGTCATCACGACCCATATCGTCTGAGTTGAAGTTGCAGTCCTCTCGGTAAAGGTCGTGATATGATCATCGTGGTCGTGATATCCTTCCTTATGGCCCGTAATATGTCATCACAACCCATAACGCTCTAAGTTAAAGTTGTGGTGCCCTCTGTAAGGGTCATGATATGCGTGTAACGACTCGTGATGGACTTCATTGGAGCGTATCTTGCTTCATCACGGTCCATGACAGAATGTCATGGCCCGTGATGGATCCTAATTATTGATTTCCTCCTCATGAACAAGTTCCTTTACGGTGTCAAGTCCATTTCAGCCTTCTCCAAGTGATTTCCTACATAATAACTTGGAATTAAAATAATATGAACAAATAAAGATAAAAGTAGATGCATGCTATACAAAAATGACTCAAAATAATGCTTAATGCATGCCTTAAAATATGTTATAAAATCCATGCATCATTGCATTATTTCGTGAGTTGAATGCAAAACGGTCCACGTCAATGTTGAAAATGGTTTGTGTTGGTTTGTGTTGGTTTATGTTTTATCGGGGTGTTACATCATAACCTCTTTAAAATTAAATTTATCCTCAAATTTAGCATTGGTATCTATCGATCTATGGTTTGGAATTTCATTTCTTTATGAGTTGATATCATTCCATCATTTATATTTTGGATAACTTCCTTAATAATAAAGTCCATTTTCTAACCTACAATATTCTATATGTAGGGTTAGGTAGACGTACATATGGTGTCATAGATATGGGGTTCTAGTTCTGGTTCAGCCCTCATGTTGTATACTTATCCCTACACCAAGTTCAAGGGTCCTCCTACACTTTTGGGATCTTGACGAGCTTCTTTTACTTTCGGGCACTCATTTTTAAATGATCATGTTTTGCACAGTGAAGGCACGCTCCTGTCCTACATTGGCATTCCCCAAAATGAAACCTATGACAGTGCAGGCACAGTACTTTGTCATACTATGGTTGTTGTTGTCCCTCCCTAGGTTCGTAAGGTTTCAAATGTTTCTCACTATGGTATCCCTCCTATAAAAATCCTTAGCATGTCTCCTATCATTCCACCCAGACCTATCCTGATTTGGAGTGCAAAGTAGGGCCTTCTCATTTTGAATCTTCATCCATTCCTCATGCTCCCTTTCTAACTCTAATGAGAGTTCAAAAGCATCTTATAGGGTCTTGTAGTTTTCACCCATGACATTGGCCCTGAATCTAGGGTGTAGTCCATTAATGATCCTCTTTTCTTAGGTTTTCTCATTCTTATACAAGTTACAACATTTCTCGAGCAATAAGAACTTGATTAAATACTATTCAATTGACATGCTTTCTTCCTTCAGCTACAAAAATTCCTCTCGCATTCAATCCTTAGGTAAGTGACGTGCTTCGAAGGACTCCATAAAGTCCTTCCATGTGACAATGTGATATTTTGCAAATTTTGTGAACTTGGTGGCTTTCCACCATTCCTTTGCATCACCTACAAGATGATTGATTGCATATCTTTTGTCCTTTAGCACTTTGCATCTTTACAAAAACCTCTTCCATCTTCTCTAACCACTTTTCAGCTTTTCCAAAGTCTTCAATCCCCTCGGACTCAGAGGGGCAATGTTAGAAAACTCTCAAAGGCACCCTATCTCCTCCCGTTGACATTCTTTTCGAGCAGCCCTCATCAGACTATCAAGGAATTTATTTTGATATGCAGCTGATGGTATGGCATATTTCTCAATGCTATCTTGTGTTGGTGTACGAGGCTCCATAGCACCAGCACGCCTGACGGAACATCATTGAGTCAGCTATATGTAGTCTCTTGTGTTGGTGTACGAGGCTCCATAGCACCAGGTCGCCTGACGGAACATCATTGATGCATCTATATGTAGTAACAAGTATATAATTTCCATTAGAAAAAAATGTCTACACTGAAGGTGCCCTTTTGGAGACGAAGATGGTTTGTGATGCTTGCACATGGACCTCTATATATACCTAGAGAGAGCTAAGAAATGTCTTTCATTAGGCTTTGATACCTTACTATAACATCCTCCTAAAGCATACCTCGCAAAATGTCCTTTTGGAGATGCTATGACCTTACATCTTTGACTTGATCTTGACCAATTGATGTGTCAAGATCATAGACACATCATATAGAAGCCATATTTTAAACTAAAACATCTTTCCAACTAAAGAAATAAAATTTAACGCATAACTTCAAGAAAAAAATTATAATAAACTACCAAATCCAAATAAAAGACATCAACTAATTAAAGTTCTTTATTCTCTACTGCCTGACCATCATGACTCAACCAAGACCTACTCCATGCGCAAAGCAGACCACCACGAAGAACATCACCACCTATGTCATCAACATCTAATCGTACTCATGGTTACCTACTGATTGAATTCTCAGGGGAGAGAACCTCTCGTGAACTATGATGCCCAATATGTAAAGATCATATGAAGTTGCAATAATCATAAATTAACCATTAATGTAGAAAATACTTTTATCTCTGATATAAACTGTAAATATAGATTTACTTAATGAAAAATACAAGTTCTTGCTTTCCTTTAGACTCACCATTCTTAACAATCTTTCATGTCTTTCTTTTTCGTGTCATTAGTTATTAGTGGCAAGAACATCGGTTACATCCATATGCCACTGTGCCAATTATCTCAGTGTACAGTATGTTCAAGCCCTGTTTATTCTTCAATTTATACCTCCTTTCTATTTATCTTGTCTTAGGTTGTCTTTTATTGAATCAATAGTGAACGTGTAGTGGTGCATAAAATATTTTCGTACGCCACGACGCCAGTATGACTTGCTAGGCCATGGGATATCTCTCTGACCCACATAAACTCCATAAATAGTAGCCCACAAGGGACTCAATTATTCCCGAATAAACCAAGTTACCCCACATCTGAGGTCCTATTAATAGGAGGATAAATCCTTCAGTTCGTCGGGAGTCATCCTCTTCATGTATAAATTCAATCACAAACATTAACATTTTTAATTCTTATTATTAGTTATGTTGGGTTATAGTTGCAATCTACTAGTCGTACCTAAATGAAATCCATAAAGTTAAACAAGAATCATATCACGATGAATTTAAGAAACACGCCTACGTTGAAGTTGACACAACACATTTTTTTCCCACCAAGTAATTCTAGCTAATCGAACATGGTCGTTACGAAGCTATCGTGTATCATTTTTCAATGATACACAAATCGAGTTCAAGGTGACACGGTCGGTGTCCCCATAAAACATTACCTACATCGAATGTCCATTTGGGTCTTTAGGATTTTCTTTGACGCTTTCTTTCGGGAAAACATGGGTCACATCAAAGAGTGACATGACCCAGTTTATGTTTTTTAACATGGGGTTACTAGAGCGCAAACCATATCAATAAGGCACGCGGTCCATTTTCGCTCATGGTGTATGTTGTTTCGATAGAGGAAACGACCTATGTCAGATGTTGACCCATACATGACGATGAAAATCTGACCAATAAAGAAATCCATCAACAACCCTTTTTCGTTCGTTATCTTAGAAACAATCATTAGTGAACATAAATCAAAAAATTGGTCCCCTCTTATGATCCGAATTACATACCTTTCTCGTGATAATGTTATCTCCTATTTGTCTCGTGTCTTAAGTTGTCCTCCTCATTCATTCTCTGCGAGCAACTATCTTCTCCTTCCTCCATAGGTTGTTGGTCTTCGTTAACCTATCCTGATGTAAATCCAAACCATGACAACTAGAGAAAGGTGGTGGGAAGAGGAGAGGACAAACACTTTCTTACTAGGAAGAAGACCGACAAAAGGATCGCCTCCATAAGCCTTCTAGAGAGATAGACACGTTACCTTTTATAGATTGATATGCAGTAGAGGGAAAAGGGAGAGAAGAGAGAGGAGACAGGAGAGAGGAGGGTCCTTGACGGTTGGGCAGAAAATATTGAACTTAGGGGAACTATTTCATGGTTAGGGGTTTAAATAGAGGAGGCTTACGATTAAAAAAATTGATTTCTAACCCTAATTTAATTACAATTTGAAGGATGTCTCACAGATATGACGTGATCCGTATTCCTCTTGGACACGATCCATTTTCTACTTTTAGTTTAGACTTGTCGCAACACGGATCACATCCCATATGAACATAGTCCGTGTTGGCCTCCTCATTTCTAATGTTGTGTTATTCCATGAGTTGGATTCAACACGGCACCTGTCTGGGTTGGACACGGTTCGTGTTGGTTTAGGGTTTGAAAGGGTGTTACAAATGATTTCTGACATCCTTTATAGTCCAAGACTTAGAAGGACATCATATTCTTCTTCAATTGTGAAACATGTCAAATACTTGTTATCGTCCTTAACAAGTTGTCACGAATTTTGATCTGGAAAAAAAACTATCCCAAGTATATTATTAAATAATCTTTTACCCATGATGTTGTTTTCATCGTCAATCTCCTTATAAGTTAAGTAGCACATATTGTTTCGACTCATATGCTAGGAACACCCTAATGAAAACTCAAGTATTCTCTAAACATTCTTGTGAGTACCAAATCATCTTTATATGCTTTTTCCTCTTATGGTAATTATATTTCTAACGCCCTCATCCCTAACATAAGTGGAAGCTCACTTTGGGATTTGTCGTCTTGTTCTTCAATTTTGGTTGGCCTTTTTAGAGGTCAGATGATGGTGTACACAGTAGTGTTTTGTATCCTGCAAGCCGACGATAGTCAATACGCGAGTGTTGGCAAAGGATGTGGGAAGTAGACAATGGATATACGGGAGGAGTTGTGTGTCGAGAGGTTGTGGACGATGATCTGGATGGATATAATGATGTAGTTAAGTTGGAGTCTTATGTGGGCGCACAATGTAATGGAGGTGGGACAAAAAGAAAAAGGGTTGTTGGTGAGATGGACATTGACAATTGTGATTGAATTTTCTTAAAAGGAAAATCGGACTCAAGGAAATGAACATGGCAAGCGACATATGTTTTACCTGTAGGTGGATGATAGCAATGAAAGCCGACGTTGTTTGGAGGATATCGAGAAAAATGTTGAGAAGGGAGTGAACATCGAACTTGTGTCGATTGTATGTTTTAATATGAGAAATATTATACAATCAAAAGGTATGCAGATGAGAAAATATTATACACGGATCACATCCCATATGAACACAGTCCGTGTTGGCCTCCTCATTTCCAATGTTGTGTTATTCCATGAGTTGGATTCAACACGGCCCCTGTCTGGGTTAGACACAGTTCATGTTGGTTTAGGTTTTGAAAAGGTGTTACAATTGATTTTTGACATCCTTTATTGTCCAAGACTTAGAAGGACATCATATTCTTCTTCAATTGTAAAACATGTCAAATATTTGTTATCATCCTTAACAAGTTGTCACGAATTTCGATCTAGAAAAAAACTATCCCAAGTATATTATTAAATAATATTTTTACCCATGATGTTGTTTTCATCGTCAATCTCCTTATAAGTTAAGTAGCACATATTGTTTCGACTCATATGCTAGGAACACCCTAATGGAAACTCAAGTATTCTCTAAACATTCTTGTGAGTACCAAATCATCTTTATATGCTTTTTCCTCTTATGGTAATTATATTTCTAATGCCCTCATCCCTAACATAAGTGGAAGCTCACTTTGGGATTTGTCGTCTCGTTCTTCAATTTTGGTTGGCCTTTTTAGAGGTCAGATGATGGTGTACACAGTAGTGTTTTGTATCCTGCAAGCCGACGATAGTCAATACGCAAGTGTTGGCAAAGGATGTGGGAAGTAGACAATGGATATACGGGAGGAGTTGTTTGTCAAGAGGTTGTGGACGATGAGCTGGATGGATATAATGATGTAGTTAAGTTGGAGTCTTATGTGGGCGCACAATGTAATGGAGGTGGGACAAAAAGAAAAAGGGTTGTTGGTGAGATGGACATTGACAATTGTGATTGAATTTTCTTAAAAGGAAAATCAGACTCAAGAAAGTGAACATGGCAAGCGACATAAGTTTTACCTGTAGGTGGATGATAGCAATGGAAGCCGACGTTGTTCGGAGGATATCGAGAAAAATGTAGAGAAGGGAGTGAACATCGAACTTGTGTCGATTGTATGTTTTAATAAGAGAAAATATTATACAATAAAAGGTATGCAGATGAGTGTAAGTTAGCTTGCTTGCAGCAAGGTCCATTCCAAGTGTATTTTTAGAATTGCAAAGCATCTTGACATCTCATGATATTCGTCTTCAAGCCAACAAAGTGCTTAACGGATTCTAATCCATTGCTAACTATGCATCTAGCCCCAACAATATGCCCTCTGTCAACCTCTCTCGAGTTTCATAATTCTGCGAGTCACTTAGTCTCTAAATTTTTTTTTAAACATGTTTTGGAAAATAAGGGAATTAGTTACATATAAGTTCCCATCTTTTATGTGTTTTGTTGGTGTAGGATCAATTCTTAATTTTTTTAACCCGATCCTTCACGCTCAACGTCAACAAACTAATTAACAATACTGTCCTCTGCGCATGATTGGGGAACTTTAATTTGTTTAACAAACAAAGATATTGATTCACCCACTCAATCATAAAAGACTAGTAACTAATTATTAAAAAAACAAAACAGAAACATATATTCTATGCATTTTACTTGACATTGGGTCCTAAGGTCGTAAACAATTTCGAAGCCCATCAACGAATATGCTGAAGAGGCGCAGTTACACGTGATGTCAAATAGTCAGCGAACTATTCATTTTGTGCTTCGGGGCAAAAAAAGTTCGATTTGTTTATTTTTAAATGGGAAAATTATTTTACTTTTTTTTTCGAGGAGGGTTTACTTGTAATTGAATGATTCCTTAATTTAATTTATGTTTTTTGAATAGCCATTTTTTATCATCAATTTTTTTTTCTCAATATTAACCTACGTCGTCTCGGATCAGAATGATTTAGACATGAGAATAAATAAGCATTCCAACTAAAATATAAAATAGATAAGCACCCCAAGCAGGATATCCCACGGCACAACATATGAATTTGAGGCAAATAACTGTGGATCACAGTTAACATTAATTATCACCACCAGTTTAAATGACAACATTAAACAGAAACATCCAACAATTATTGTTAATTAGTTGATTAAATCATCTCATAATTATGTACAATAAACAAATGCAACTCTCGATGAAAAGTAAAATCAATGAATACGCCCAACCACATCGGCTTCAAAAGGATATATAAGTGGACATTTTTTAATGGAAGAATGACAAGGAGTTGATTCACGAATCACAAACGCTGCACTCCAAATTAAATGTAAACAAAAATAATGATCCATGGACCCCCAAATTACGTAATCATGCATAGTCATATAATTGAAGACAGATATGATTAAATATACGAAATACGTCACCTAGCGACAAAAGCAACAAATCGTCCATGGGATATGCCATATTTGGAAGGCCTTCCCAATTTAAATGCATCAGAAGGTCGAACCTTTGCATACATATATATTCATTCTTTCTCATATTTTCATATATATATTTATTATTTTAAATCTATAAATATAAGCTCCCACTATCATATTTACATATAATATGATTAAAAGTGAGTTACGTTATAATTTACAGTATTACATAAATATTATATATATATATATATATCAAATTAATTTTGTATAATCGTGGCTTGCATATCTGATTCGCCTAAATTAATCGATTTTATTTCTACTTTAGGAGCTTTTTCATTAGCTTCTCAACATTTTTTCTCTCCTTTTGTGGTGTATTATTAATTGGACACCCCACCAACATGCATCCATGAACATCCTATAATATTAAAATCAGAGTAGGGATGAAAAATCTTAGAAAAAAACATAACAAAAGTTATGAATAGAAAATAGCAGAATCGTGCGCGTATGTGGCCCATTACGAAATTATTTTGCTTTAACTGTACATTACGAAAGAAATTTGTCCTCCTGCATCGCAATGCACAGAATCGGCATCATTCATTGCATCCATCTATGATTTAAATGAATATGAGAAATAATTCCACTCATCGGTAATAATTGTAATACGATAAATGAAAACTATAAATCAAGATTGATAACATGTCTAAAACTAACCGCGTGTATTGATCCATGGTCTGTGTTAGCATAATGTGTATTGATCCATGTTCTGTGTTAGCATAATATGGCCCATATTGAAAGTCTGTCAGGTGGCAGTCCGAGCTGATTAAAATAATAATATTTTTAATTTATTTAAATCTGAGAGTTAAATTTAAATTAGCTAAATTTAAAATTTGATTAGATAAAATTATTTAGTTAGTTTAAATTTCAGAATTTAAATTTTAAATTAGAATTTGATTTAAATTGGGAAATCTTAAACTATATAGAGAGCCTTCATAATTTTACTTTCTCTTTCAAAGCCTCAAGTTCTCTCATTCTCTCCTTTCTGGCTAGGTGCTTAGGTAAGATTTCTCTCTCTTAGAATTTTTCTATCTCTCTTTCTTCCTTTCTATCATCCTAGAACTATTCCCAACTATTAGAAGAAAGTGAAAGAGACCAAAAGCAGTAGAGGAGATCAAGAGGACGCAGTTGAAGATCAAGAATAACCTACAAGATTCAGTATGTAAATTGCATATTAGGGTTCATGCTAGGTAATTATGATTTATTATGATGAGATTTAGAATGCCTATGCATGATCAATCGCCTATATGAAGATGTTAATTCGGTAGAGGATTCTTATTAGTTATGCTTAATATTTCAATGTCATAACTTTGGACACAGTGACGGAACACGGACCGCATCCCCTCTGACGCGGTCCGCGTCCATTGAGATGACGTCGCGCCATCAGCGCGTGTTGACACATCAGCGTGACATGGTTTTGCATCCACCCTGGACACGCCCCATGTCCACCGACATGAAGATGTTATGCCAGGACACGACCGCGTACTTGGCCGGAACCCTAACGCCGATCATTTTGATAAACACGATCGGTCGTTGAATCCAACTTACTCTGACGTGACATGATCAGATTAATATGTTTAATAATAGATTAAGGATGTATAACACGACCTGCTTTGATCGAACATGGTCTGCGTCAGCTGCTGAAGATGAACACAAACCCTACTATGTCATAGTCGTGAAAAAGGACGGGGTTAAAATGGACAGGGCCTGCGTTGCCCTAACGCATCGGCCAATTTATGTTATTAAGTAACGAATGACGATGCGCCATGTCGGAAGAACGAACATGGCCGAGAAACGGCGCATGCCCTAAAAGGTTTATTTGGTTAATGTTAACGAAATGATGAAGATGAAACTGGATCGTGTCTTTACCCGACAAGGCCTGTGTCAACTTGCCGAAACGGCTCATTGACGATGTTGAATTCAGCACCGAACACAGACCATGTCCGTGTCCGACACAGCCCATGTCGGCGCTGCTGGAATGTTTAGAGGATTTAAATTGTAAAATTGATGATTAAGGATTAATATGAGGACAAGATATGGGCCAACCATGTTTCACTTAAATTAAATGTTGAGGTCACCATATATCGTTAAAGTTTTGGGAGCATAGTGATGTTAAAGATAGGACGGGTAGGGCAGCTGCCACCCAGTTTTTGTTGCTTGGCTTCTCCCCGTCCTGCAACGAAAGGACTTCTCAAGCATCCTATATTGTCATGGCTTGTACATCCTCATTGACCTATGGAAAGACTTCTAAGACTCATGAGCAATTCAAAGTTACCAAAATAACCCTCAAAGTCATTTCAAAGTCAATAACGGGATAAGCCATAGATAACAAACATAATCACTTGGTCTAAATATTGCATTTGCATATTGCATTAGAGGAATTAGGATTTATATTGATGATTATTGATTGATGATAGGTATTAATGATTGACTATTGACAAATGAAGTATGATCTATTGATGAAAAGTAAGATGATAAATGTAAGTCAAAGAATGATGATGATGTGGAGTGATTGATGTTTGGCCATAGTCATAGCTCACTTTTTATGTAAAGTATGCTCAGAGTGATTTATGTTTGGCTATCAGTCATAGCTCACTCTTGATGCCAAGATGTTATGTAGTGATGAAGTAAAGATGATGTATGAAAGCTTAAGATGATGATCAAGATGATGAAAGATATATAAGTAAGGAATGAAAGAAAGTCAAGTATGGCTAAGTAAGTAATAATTGACATTTTAATTTTATCATTAGCTTATTCCTTCTTTTTATTTATCATGATATGCTTATCTATTGTTCACTTACATATTGGGCTTCATAGCTCATGTGGATACTTTTTTTCTCTTGTATTGGATCCTGCATGTAAGTAGTCTGCAGTACTGATGCAGATCTAAATACACTAGCAAACACACTAGTCGTTCAAGTAATAAAGTGAAAAGAGTAAGGATTTGAAACCCACGAGGACTAATGTAACCTAGCCTTGTCTAATTCCAAAAGTGATAGAGAAAAGATTAATTTCAGTTTTAATTCAGAAAATAAAAGATAAGAAAAGATAAAATCTTAGAGATGAGGTCAGATGAGATCAATTCAAATTAAGTTGGAAGATTTAGGACTCTATCTCATCACTAAATCAGATTGAATTGAAATTGCTTCTAATGATGGACCAAGAATTGCCTAAAGTATGATCCTCTAAACAGACGCAATCACCTAACCTAGGTTCAGTCTTGTTGAGGACGTTCAAGCAAATCCACCTCAAACAATTCCTAATCTAAGATGTTTTAACGATGCAAAACTTATACCATCAGTCACTTAGTCAAGTCCAGCTTAACAGGCCACACAATTCAGAATCTCCCGCGAGTAATCAGATTGTGACACGAATTGCTATGACTTAGAATTCAATGATCAATCCCTCCTAATGCTCAGACCAATGAAATCAATCCCACTAGTCAATAATTAAATCTCATGATCATCACAGAGAAAAGAAAAGCATTAAAACAACAATCATGTTCTAAAAGGAACAAATCCATAAACTCAAATCTTAGCTAGGGTTCAGAAGTTCCCTAACAAAGATAACAAAACATGAAAATTAGTTCTTCCAAAGAAAATAAGAAATCAAACTATAGATCTCTGCAGAAGAGCTTCAACTCTTTGCTCTTCTTTCGCCTCCAAAAGATCTGAAAGTTTGCTCCAGGCTTCGAATAGATCTCTCTAGCTTCTTCTCTTCAATTTCGTCTCTATGTTTTGTGTATAATAATCTGAATATCTCTGATGAATCTTTCTCCTATTTATACCATAGGGTTTCATAGGAATTTGCAGTAATCTCATAATCTCGATCAATGGCTGTGATTAAATTCCTTAAAACCTCTTCTAAATCCTCAGGAATGTCTCTCAATCAAGTCTCTAGAGATCTTGATTAGATAGAATTCTTCCCGGCCGTCGAATCTTGTCAAATCCGCGTCTATATCAATTTGCAATATTTCTTCACGGCCCGTAATCTTCATCTAGTCTTCGATCTTCACGGCCTGTGATGAAATGTAATGGCCCAAAAATCGTGCAAAAGCCGATATCTTTCGAGGTGATTTTCCCTACTTACATCCTGTAACAATTTGAATGACTCGTAACTCGTGCTTAGGCTATCTTCCGAGATGGCTTCTTCTAGTTACGACCCATGATGAAACATCACGGCCCGTAACGTCTTCGCTATAGCTTCGGCATCGCTTCGATAAATATCGTGATATGCTCTTATGACTCGTGACTTTGTATATAACAGCCCGTAACCTTCTGTAACGGCCCGTAACAGTTGGATTTCAGAGTTGGGAGCTTCGGCAAGGGTCGTAATGTTGTAGTTGCGGTCGTCACCTTCTTTATTACGGCCTGTAATTGTCCATAACAGCATGCAACATCCTGTGTCGAAGTTGAATTAGCCTTTGGATAGGTCGTGATGGTGTGTAATGGCTCGTGATGGCTGAAATGCTACTTTTATACCTTCATCACGGGCCCGTAATGGGTTGTCACGGCCCGTGATGAGTGTTGAATATTGATTTCATCTCCGTAAATGCGCGCTTCTTGTGAGTTGATTCCAGACCTTATCCTCTTCAAATAAACACCAACAAGAGTATAATTATGACTCGAAACAATGTGAACAAATAAAGAACAAAATAGATGCATGCAATGCCAAAATGACACAAAATCATGCTTATTGCAGGCCCTAATATATGTTATAAAATGCATGCATCACATACCCCCAAGCTTAAGATCTTGCTTGTCCTCAAGCAAGCACAAAGAAAGACTCAAGACAATTTCATCATAATCAACATCCTGTAGACATACTTTTCTCCTACCACCCTCTTACATGTATATCAATAGAGTCTCTCACCTTCACCCGAGTCAGGCAACATAGAATTTCTGAATCTTAAACATATTTAAACAGTCTCAATCTCAGCCCTCTGCAAAAGAAAATGGAGTCTATTAAGTAAGAGCATTAGTATTGAATATGCAAGTATCAAGTAGGCTTATACTCTTTCTTAGTAATCAATTTTTTTCAAGTTCTCATCTTCAAACAGGATTTCATAGGGAAGTCTATGTAACGAGCTTTCAACAGATGGCTCCCAAACCAGTGGCCTTAGGTCACCAAGATTAAAGAGTCCCCTACGGGTGTACTCACTCAAACATTCCCAGGTTTTGAGTAAAGAATTGAACTAGAGAGAAATCAAGTTGATACTCAAGTAATTCTTCATATTGCACATGATGGTCCACGTAGTGGGCTTTCAGCTGATGACTCCCAAGCCATATGACCTTAGGGCAACAGGTGTTAAGGAACCCCTCGAGCTTACTTGTCCGAACTCACCAAGGTTTCAAAGAATACTTAGAGCATCAAATTGTTCCTTTCAATTTTTTCAGATATTCAAGTTTTCAAATAATGCAAACTTTCTCAAATATTTTTTTTTCTAAATTTTTTTTCATGATAAGCCCAGAAGATACTTATATATTCAATAAAATTGCTATCACTCTCAAGACTAAAGAAATATATAAAAATGCTGAGCAAAATTATCGTCTAAGAATTCATAGTTCTAAGTAATAATACTCAAGTTCCAGAATTAATATCAAGTGATAAACAATAAACAGAGTAGCAATTGAATTTCATAGATCTAAAAGACATCCTTGTGTTAGACAAGAGAGACAACAAGATATTAGCAAGAGGTGGTAAGATGTTGAATGATATTTTTGAATTTTATTTTCAATTATTTTCAATTTGTTTTGTAATTTTAAATAATATGATAAAAATACAAGAAAATAAAAAAAATGCAAAACCTAAGTAAATATGATGCATGAGAATGCAACTACCCCCAAGCTTAAATCAAACTTTGTCTTCAGTGTTTAGGCTCAACCGAAGGGAGGTAACAATGTATGAAAAGAAAGTAAAAATGACTCAAAAAATAGAAAAGAACAGACACGACCTGATATACTCCTATGGCGGCGATGGCTGAAGGTGCTGGTAGACAGTTCACGCTTCGAAATAATTGGTCCACATGATAATCATGTATGCGTCGGACCATAATCTCCATTCTCTCCAAATGATCATGTATGTCCCTAAATGTCTCCCTGCATAGAAGTTAGATTGAAATAAATAGCAGAAAATGACTTACCAGAAGTCCACAGGTCCATATTATGAGATGGTTGATTTCACTGGAGGGTTCTAGAGTTGCCATGATGGTCACGGCCCATGACAGGTGGTTATGACCCGTGAAGGAGTGGATCACGGGGCGTGACGAGCTATAACGGCCAAGGCAGGAGCAGTAGAATCTGAAATGCAGATTGTCACAGGCCGTGAAAACAGGTTACGACCCGTGAGATGAGGTTTTGCGGCGCGTGGTGGTTGTTGTGGGGCGTGAAGATTGTTGGGTCAGGATGCACAGCTGATGGCTGGCGAAAAAATTATCACAGCCCATTGTCAGTTGTAACGACCCGTAAGTCGTGTAAAAATGGTAGCTTATCTGGACATGTGACTTACGGGCCGTGATAAAATATTACGGCCCATAATGGAAGTTACGGTGTTATAAGATGGTCGTGATGAATTTTCATGGGTCATGGGTCGGGTATTTTTCAGGTGAAGGTTCTGCCAGATGTGACTTATGGCCTGTGATGAATCGTCATGGCCCATAATGATTTGCTGGAGATGCTACTGTAAAAGCCGTGATGGAAATCACGGCTCATTAGCTCAATCGGAGGTTTCAGCTTCTAGTAGTTACGGCCCGTGATTTTGTATCATGCTCCGTGATTGAGTTGAAAGTGGCTCCAGGAATTAGTTTACGGGCTGTGGAAGGAAGTTACGACCTGTGAGATGTTCTAAAAATTTGGGGTTGTAGCCGTGAGTTACTTGGTGGGTGTAATTTCAGGTATCATGGCTCGTGACATGAGAGGCGGCAGGTGCTAAGGCTCAGAATATGATCAAGGCAACCAGATGCCTTGCTGACGACCAAGACTAGGATTTGATGACCGGAATTGTGTTGAAGAAAGGCACTTGTTGGAGATTGCTTGCTTGTGTTATGGCTAGAAGTTTTTGAAATATTTTGTGATGAATCTGACAGCTCACCTTTATGCTCAGAATTATCCTTTCTCCACCTAGGACCTGGTCACAACAAAACTTAAAGAATTTCTGTGGGAGATCCTAAAATTAATGACCTAACTAAACCAAATGAAAACTAAAAGAAAAGTGAGAGAATTGGGTTGCCTCTCAACAAGCGCCATTATTTAACGTCGTAGACTCGACGCCTCTAATTGATGTTCAAGATTGCAGGTAAGGGAAATTGCGAGTGATGATGCACCCAATTGTCTCCAACTTGTGGTAACCCTCTGTAGTAATTTTTGCTTTACACTTATTTTGTGTTTTCAGATTTTTCTCTAACTGATTTGAAGATGGGCTCTTTGATCGCCATTGTTTGGATGAACTTGGTGCATCTGACTTTGGTGGTGATGGTGGTGCTGGTGATGACAATGCAGATGGTGTCACTCTCTCCTGTGGTGATGGATGAATAGGAGCTAAAGTTGTAATTATTAGAATTTCCAAAGGTGAGCTCCTCCTTCGGACTTTTCCATCCTCAATGATATATTCGTTTGTCTCCTTTAGTCTCCACTAAGTAGTCCATCTCTGCTGATATTGTCTCCTAGGTCTCCAACTTCTTTGATAAAAGTTCGGTTGGTGGCATGGACATATGATCGTTGGTGATCCCTCAGCAGCTCCTTGAGATGCAGCAATTTGAGAAGACATTTGTTCAACTCGCTTCTCTAATGCTT